>VOQK01022650.1:1648-14094 GCA_015052645.1 Benitochromis conjunctus
TCTTCTGGTTTAGGTCTGGGTATGTCAAGTAAGTTCTCCAAGTGTATTACATTTCCTGGTTTAAGAGTGACTTCCTGCTTAAAGGATGAACCTTGATTTTGTGTCAGTTTTGACCTGCACCAGTACTTCTGAGATACAAATCTAACCATGTACAAAAACTGGCACACACACACACACACACACACGTGTGTATTTATATCCTTGTGGGGACATCTCATTAACATAATGCTTTTCCTAGCCATCAAAAATTAATGCCTAACCCTGACCCTTACCCTAAACCTAACCATAACCGAATTGTAACCCTGACACTAAAACCACATTTTGAGTCTCAAAAATGCCTTCAAACTCGTGAGGACCTGGATTTTGGTTCCCAAAAGGGCTGTTGGTCCCCACAAGTATAGTAAACTTTCAATTTTTGGTCCCCACAAAGATGTTAATAACCATCCCCCCCCACACACACGGTGACAATTTCATTTTTATTTTATATCTAGCATATCTTAGGGATAAATAACTAACATTAGCCCTGTATTGAATGAATCATTCACTATACTTTTTTGGGAACTTTGGCCTCCCTGTTTATTATCAATAAATAAGTTCTGGTGTCTTTAATAATATAGCGAGTAAAAGTCATGGGCTATCTGTCATTTCTTTACATTTTGCTTCCAAAGCACCATACTTGGCCCTGAGAGGTAATTCTCAAGACTTTCTGAGGGTCTGAAAAATGTTTTCTTTGGACATTGGCTGCTGTTTTTTTTTTACTTATTTTTAATCCAGTCCCTGTACCTGACCATTTTCAGAAAAATGTTTTGTTATTCGGGTTGTTTAGCCACTTTTGCATTGAACTTTGTATCTTTCAAGCAAAGATACAAAAAAGACAAGTAACTGAAAGGGGGTGTATCAGTGTTGCGTCTGGACAGAGAGCTTAGCAAAGAAGCAGTTTTAAATGGTCTCTTTAGACACTTTGTACATAGCAGCCTGTCAATAGTATTGGCCCGGCAAAGAGTACAGTCTGGCTCACTCTGGAAAAGTGAGAGCCCTCCTACTTTATTTTCAAAGGTTTTACAACTCTTCATAATGACAAAGACCTCCCCCGTTTACATATTTAGTACTACATTATAGTACAGCAGCATTTCTTAATCAAGTAGAAAAACTGAGAAAAAAAAGAAGAAAAACTCTGGAAACTACATTAAAAAAATATTAACATGTCTAAGGGATTAAATGTGTAATTAAACTTTACACTGACAGAACTGGGAGTTTCAGTGGTCCAGCCCACAAATGGCCCACAATGTAAAATGAGTTTTGAAAATTCCTGTTGTGGAGGTGTCTTCTAATCTGGCATAGCATATTCAGCCTTACTTTGTAACAGTTAATTTACTGTGACAGTTAATGTATTTATGTAACATGCAGTGTCGAGCTCATGCATAAGTATTATTTTGTAACCCTAACCCATGAATGAGGAATTAATTTTTTTCTTCAAACATTAAAAATGACCATGTTTAGAGCTCTAACGGTAAAAGAAGCATTGGGAATACAGATACTGGGAAGTGTAGATATTCCATCTTAGTTTTCAGTTGTCAGTGGTGATTATCATACATGATAATGTTTGGCTATCTCAGCAAGAAGTTCAACAAAACCACCAGTTGCCAAAAAATACAGAAAGAAATCTAAAGATGCAATAACAGAAACTCTGAAGCCAGACTGCACGTACAAGACAATTTATTTTAAAGTATTCATACAGAGCCATCCTAAGAACCCTGTGAATGGAGGAAATAAATTGAACAACACTATTCATTAATTTCATAATACAGAAAGGCTTTTGGAGCAGACCAAATTTTATTTTCCCCTGAAACGAAGACAAGATAAAACAGTCATTGTGCTGCATTGTAAATTCCATGGATACAACTGTTTTGCAGATCAAGTGCTTTCTTTTCAGTAGCCTTTTCCTCTTCATGCATATTCAAACTCATCCCCATATTATATTCTTCAAGTTGATTAGTAATTATTAGTAAAATGTTCTTAATCTCAGTAATGAGAAGTAATCTTGGTTAGGATTTTTGTTCAAATCAAGCCCTTTAATAAAGAAAAAAAAGGAGTGCTCCCAACATAACCTGAACTAAACTGTCTGCTAAAACATGTGAGTCAAAGTATTTCTTAGAAATATTTCATGACTGTCCACCAGCCATACAACAACCCATCAAATCTCTCAATGCAACAGGCCCCCACAGTGCGCTCGCACCTTATAGAAGAGGTCACAAAGAACCCAGAACAACGTCTAAAAAAGTGCAGGCCTCACTTGCCTAAGTTGAGATCAAAGTTAATGATTCCACAATAAGAAAGAGACTAGGCAAAAATGACGTCCATGGCAGAGTTCAAGGAGAAAAACACTGCTGACCAAAAAAAGAGCACAAAGGCTTGTCACATATTTATCAAATAACATCCTGATGATCCCCAAGAGTTTATGAAAATATTCTGTTGACCGACGAGAAAGAAGTTAAACTTTTTGGAAAGTCTGAGTCCTGTTACATCTCCAAAAAAACTAACACAGCATTTCATAAAAAATTTACATGGTGGTAGTGTAATGATCGGGGTTGTTTGCTGCTTCAGAACAACTTACCAATATTGTTTGAATTCTGCTCTCTACTAGAAAATCCTTAAGGAGAATGTCCAGTCTTTAATTTGTGCCCTAAAATTCGTTTGATGAGCTGAAACATTTAAATGTGACAAATACATGAAAGTATTTTATGTATGCAAATAACTTTTATTGCCAATGTCATGATGTGCTATGTGGCAGGCAGGAGTGAGGACCCAGTCACAGGACTCAGAAACAGATGGTTAAACTCAAAGCACAGCTGTTATTGCTGGGGAAAAACGCTACATAAGAAATAAACTTCACAAAAGAAAACCAAAACCTCAAACATGAGCTAGAAACTAAACTGAACTCAAGAAACTAAAAACTAAGGAACATATGCTAGGAAAACCAATCGGGTCCACCACAATAGAACACACATCAAAATGAGGGTATGATGCAACACAGAGCAAGGAAAACACAGGCCTTAAATACACACTGGAGCAATCAGGGAATGGGAATGAGGAGGGAAACAGCTGGGAGAAATCAGACCTAACAAGAGAAGGGGAAGGAAAACCAGACGCACTCCACACAGGACAGGGACTAGCTGTGTCCCAAAACCTCAGCCGCAGTCTACGTGGGCCGCATTTGTAGGCTGATTACGTCACAACGACGCGACGTAGGCTGTCCCAATTCGTAGACTCCTACAAATGCGGCCGACATTTCCCCGAATTTGTAGGATGGGTCTGGTGTATCCTACGTGGCCCACCATATCCCAGAATTCATAGCGCAGCCCAGTCAATTCCAGTTTATCAACAATGGCGGCAGCTACTCCGTTTTAATATTACTCTCATTACTCTTTCTGGGTCACAAAAGAAACTTTTAAGATATTTTCAGGCGAGAATGTAGCTGTGTAAACTTCAAATATCTGCTCGGTTTATCAAGACATCACGTATTTGCAAAAGTACTCCAACGTTTTTGGAGACGTCTGTTACCCACTAGCTCGATCGCTGAGGCGGGTCGTCAAGGCTCACTAGAGCCGGCGAAAACAGCGGACTCCCCGATACATAATTTTCAGACCCCTGCGGTCGAGCTGGTGGGTAAGAGATGTCTCTGAAAATGTTGGCGCACTTTTGCAAATACGTGATGTCCTGAGTAAAATCGGTTTGGCTGAGATTAAAGTTTTCACACAGCTGAATAAACGTCAAACAGAAAACAAAAGTGTGAGATGTTGGAGAATTTACTCCAGTGTCCTGTTATATTTTAGAGAGCAAGGAGCAGACGGTGGAGTTTATTCAACTCCATCGAGACAGCTGGTGACGCAAATCTGAAAGCTAGACCGTCCCATTTCTCAAGCCTCGCACTTCCGGTCTACGTGAGACCCAGCCGACGTAGACCGCTTCGGCCGGGTCCCACGTAGGCTGCAGCCGAGGTTTTGGGACAGACCTACTATCAAGATAAAAAAAGGAGCACACGACAGAGGGGACACACAATCTAAACCTAAGAACTAAACTTAACCAGAATTAAACTGAAGCATAAGATAATAATAATCAAAACAGCACAACTAGAGAATCAGAACATAAACCATAATACAGAATAATACCAAAACACAAGAAGGTCAAAATGACCCAGAACTGTGACAGCCAATGTTTTATTTTTGCTCTGGTGTGAACTGTTTTGGTGTATAGACTTAATGACAAAGTAATCCTCTCTCGCTCTCTGTTTGGAAAACTTGAATAATCGTGGAATTTATGTGTTATTTATGCTTCACTTTCTTTCTTTTTTTAATGCTCCAATTTGAATGACAACAGCTCCGAAACCTTTCTTACGTCTTATGTTTCATAAACAAACACCGTCACTGTCAACACAGACGTCATGACGTTTTTTGTCTTCTCTTCAACAAGTAGAATAGAGGAGAAAAGCCCTGTATTGTCATTATACATGTGCAACAAATGTAACACTGAATGACATGTGACATGAACTTATCCAAAGTCAGAAAGGCTGTTTGAAGATGAAATTCAGTCTACTTATTTTTACTCTTCTGCGGGGTGGTCAACGAAGAATAAAATACAAGGTGTGTACTGTCTGGCAGGTTAAAAATGAAACAGGGGTAATTCATAAGCAACTAAAGGTCTATGTCACAGGTAACAGCCCTCAAAAGCAGTTCTACCTAAGATGAAGAAAGAATAAAGTTGCAGGATTGACACTGAAAATAATTTGTCAGTAAATATGTAGCCATGTTCAGTACTTTGATTTCATGTGCTTAAATTTGTACAATTTTTTTTTTATTTCTTTAGATTTCTAGGTTTTCTCCTACCTACTGCTTCATTCTCTTATCCTTAAAAGAATTTCAGAAATGTGTTTTGAATGTTTTGTTGAACTAAAGGAAAACATACAACATTTTTGTGGTTTTGTTTTGCGTCAGTAGAAAGCAGGTTTGCCGAGTTTTGCAAAACACCAGCTTTGTTAGTTAGAATGTTCTCTGCTCTAACAAAAATAGGTAGATTACGTTGGATAGAAGAAGATACATACAGAGCATGCCTACGTGTTTAATGCAACCTACAAAGCATCTTGCACCATTGTAATGAGTATAGTGAAGTGCTTTTCAAGCATTTCCTTCGGTTAACTTTGGCAGGTCAAGCACTAGATTATATAAAGCTGTTTTATGATACTATATTTGGTGCTTGAAAACTCAACACATGGTGCATTCAAGTGCCTTGAGGCAACTGTTGTTGTGATTTGGCTTTACAGCAATCAAAATTAAAAATGAATTAAATTATTATTGTAGTTGAACAAAGAGAAGAAGCAATAAACTGTTACAAACAAGTCCTGTTTTCCCAGTCAGGCCACAATCCATTGCTATGATCACACAATAAAGTTGTTCAGTAAAGTTTTGATTGAGCAACATAATCTTTGTAACTCAGAATAGTCTGCTGACAATGTCAGAAATGCCGTATGTTTTAAATACATACTTAGACCGACCAAAACCCGATCAATCATACATGACTATACTCCTTTTATTTTTCTGTTGCTGTGAAAGCAGAAAAATGAATTAAAAACCAAAATGTCAATAAAAAACATTCATCATTTACCAATCACCTCAATCAAAAACCAGCTCACTGTAATTGTCCACATATGTTTCATATTAACATCTGTTTACTTATAGTATGCACTATATTGCCATAGGTATTCCAGTCACTTCCACAGCCAAAGGTGTATACAATCAAGCACCTAGGCCTACAAACATTTGTGAAAGAATGCGTCGCTATCAGGAGCTCAGTGAATTGCAGTGTGGCACGGTGATGGGATTCCTGCTGTGCAACAAGTCTAGTCATGAAATCAGTCAGCTGTTAGTGGGATTATAACAAAGTAGAAGCTTTTGGAAACGACAGGAACTCAGTCGTAGGCCACATAAAATCACAGAATAGAGTCAGCGGTTGCTGAGGTGCGTAGTGCACACAGGTCACTTTCTGCAGATTTAGTAGCTACAGACCTCCAAACTTCATGTGACCCTCAGATTAACTCAAGAACAGTGTGTAGAGAGCTTGATGTAATTGTTTCCATGGGTTAACAGCTGAGTCCAAGCATTACATCACCAAAAACATTGCAAGGCGTCGAATGCAGTGGTGCATAGCACGTCGCCATTGGACTCTAGAGCTCAACCTTGTGGGAGGCCATTCCCAGAAGAGCTGAAGCTGTTACAGCTGCAAGAGATGGACTGACATCATATTAAATAATTAAGAATAGGATATCACTCAAGTTTATATGCGTGTGATGCGTGTGAAGGCAGATGAGCAAATCCTTTTGGCACTGTAGTGTATTTATATACAGACATATCAAATGTTTAAAAAAAACCCCAGCTGCACAGGTTATGAAAGCAAACAGATTACCCTGGGAGCCATTCAAGTTGTCAGGCTGAAGGCTCAGAAGATGTTAATGTCAGCTAAGCTGTCATTTACACCTCGAAAATACCAGTTCCTCTGTGCTAGTAATGTGGGAACAAAAAACAAAACCCTACACAGCTACACAGCTACGAAATGTATCTATATGTGACAAATTAGGGAGATCATTGACAAACAAAGAAACAAAAAAGCCTTGGTTAATAGCCACTTATTTTTGGACTGTTTTATTTTTATCTTTTTGAAAAACAGAAATTTTACTGTCAAATGTTAGTTAATGTCAAAATAAAGAAGTCAAATAATATTATATTATCTTAATATATTAATATATGTTAGACAGGAGGCAATGCTGCTGCTGCTGCTGCCGCTGGGGCTGTTAAAGCATAGCTAAAACAAGAACAAGCATAGCTCACGTAAGACCCATTCTTGAGCGTAGCTCAAGTATGAACAAGCATAGCTCAATCACAATTATCCATATTTTCTCTTTATCAACATGCAAGACCAATGTTTGCTTTGATTTGTCAAAATGTAGCAGAAGTTCTTTGAAATTCAAGACATACCTCTACAGGCTTAGTTTTATATAGTTTTATCTCTTTATCTTATTTTAAATTAGGGTATACCTACTTCTGTACCGTAAAGCACTTTGTAAATTTTGTTTTTGAAAAGCAATATATAAATAAACAATGCTTACTTACATACTTACAAAAGTCAAGAGTAGATATTATGTGATATTTGGACGCAGTCTCAGAGCATTACAGTTTGTCCGAGGGTAGGAAAAGTATACGAGCTCTGTGGGGGAAACACATTACTGAAATTTGTACATTTTTGTTTCGCTTGCCTCTGAAGACCACCACAATGGATTTGATGTAGAGCAATTAAGATGTGATTGAAATTAAGATCCATCCATCCGTCTTCTTCCGCTTATCCAGGGCGGGTCGCAGGGGCAGCAGCCCAAGCAGAGAAGCCCAGACCTCTCCCCAGCCACCTCCTCCAGGTTGTCCGGGGGAACACCAAGGCATTCCCAGGCCAGCTGAGAGATATAATCTCTCCAGTGTGTCCTGGGTCTGTCCTGGGGCCTCCTCCCGGTGGGACATGCCCAGAACACCTCACCCAGGAGGCGCCCAGGCAGCATCCTTGTCAGATGCCCGAACCACCTCAACTGGCTCCTTTCGATGTGAAAGAGCAGCGGCTCTACTTTGAGCCCCTCCCGGATGGCCGAACTTCTCACCCAGCCACCCTTCGGAGGAATTTCTGCCGCTTGTATCCACAATCTCGTTCTTTCGGTCACTACCCACAGCTCGTGACCATAGGTGAGGGTAGGGACGTAGCTCAACCGGTAAATTGAAAGCTTTGCTTTTACACTCAGCTCTCTCTTCACCACAGCGGACTGGTACAGCATACACAGCGAACACACCCTCCGGTCCCCTTTCTTAAAGATGGGAACCACTATCCTGGTCTGTCAATCCATGGGTATGCCCCTGATCTCCACGCAACATTGTAGAGACGTGTCAACCAAGACAACCAAGATTAAGGAGGTCCTCAAAGTATTCCTTCTACCGCCCGACTATTTTCTCAGTCAAAGTCAGCAGTAACCCACTCAAGGACTCCAAGAAGGCAAGGTACTCTGAACCGCCACTCGACGCATAAGCGGAAACGACGGTCAGGAACCGTTCCCTAATCCAGAGGTGCAGGGAATAAACACTCTCATCCGCCGCGCTTTTTGCCCCCTGGTAGGCTCTCCCATGGCAAATTGGTCCTGGGTGAGGGGCCAGACAAAGAGCAACTCTGAAAACCCTTATGAGAAGGCCATCGAGGGAACTGTTCACCCTGCCTGGGATAGGGTTTCCGGGGCCCCACCCTGGAGCCAGGCCCAAGGAGGGTGCCTGAGGGTGTGCGTCTGGTGGCCGGGCCTTAGTCTGTGGCGCCTGGCCAGGCAAAACCCAAAAAAGGGACATGGACCCATCTTCCTGCAGGCCCACCACCGGCAGTAGACGTCGTAGGGGTTGGGTGCATTGTGAGCTAGGCGGCAGCCAGGAGCGGAGATCCTGGCGCACCGATCCCCGGCTACCAAAACTGGCAACTGGGACACAGAATGTCACCTCTCTGGTAGGGAAGGAGCTGTAGTTAGTGCGTAAGGGTTGAGAGGTACCGGCTAGATATAGTCGGGCTCACCTCAATGCACGACTTGGGCTCTGGAACCAGTCTCCTGGAGAGGAGCTGGACTCTGTCTCAGTCTGGAGTTGAAATTAAGATAGTATTAGTATAAACATAATTTTAAATATAGACCCCAGATGTTGTGTTTTTGCCTTTGAGATGCTCTATCAGACTTTTACTGTAGCCAGTCTTCACCAGTCTTCAGTTGCTGCTTGTTTGTAGGTCTCTTTGTGGTTTTCCATTTAATAACTGCTTTGTTGAGTTGAGACCAGGTGACTGATTTGGCCATTGAGAAATAGTTTAATTTCTTTTACTTGAGAAACTGTTAAGTTGCTTTTGCAATATTCTTTGAGCTATTATCCTTATGTTCATTAAAGGCTTGTCTGATTAGTTTTGCAGCTTTTGATATAATCAAGCAGAAAGTACAGCCACGTAAACTACACATTTCAATCTGCTGCTTCTATCAGCAGTCACATCATAAATAAACACTAGTGATCCATTTCCACTGGTAGCCATAATGTTGCCTCCACCATGTCTGACAGATAATGTGATATGCTTCAGCTCATTAGTTGTTTCTCACCTTCTCTATATTTATCATAGAATCACTCTGGTACAAGTTAAAAGCAGATTTCATTGCGCAGATGAACAAAGGTTATCTTCTCTTCTATAGCGTCAGCTAACGCTGAATGACATTTGACACGGACTAATCCACAGTCAGACCGGCTGTTTGAACATCAAGGAAATTTTGTCTACGTATTTGTACTCTTCAGAGGAGTGGCCAACCAAGGAGAAAATACTTCAAGAACAAGGTGTGTATTGTTTTTACTGTCTGGGAGGGAAATGGGGTAATTAATAAGCAACTAAAGGTCTATCTCACAGGCAACAACACTCAAAACAAAGTGGGTAACTTTATTGTCATTAGACATGCATAAATACAGGGTAACAAAATACAGTTACATCTGTGCAAGAAGTGCAAGAGCAGTAAGTGCAATAAAAGCAGATTATTTACAGATAAGTTGAGACCAAACATACAGATGAACTACAGACAATTGTACAGATGTACCGTTGTATACATATGTACAGATATGCAGATGATCTGTATAGCATACAGATAGAAGTAGTAGTTCTATTAAAGATGAAGGAAAAATAAAGTAAATAGTTTTGACTGGCCAAGTTAAAGACCTGACCTTTGTCTAAATAATCTAAAAGGACCCAAGGGAGGTAATTCATGTGACGAAGTACACCAGCATCCCATAGATGATTAAGTTCTGAAAAGTAGAAATTAGAAAATAACTAGGATAGAAAGGTGTCAGAAACCAAGGTTATCAAAGATCACAAAATAAACAAGGGTTTTATTTTTTTTAAGGTCAAAATAACAACTAGAATTCAAAACAATCTCCAACATGAACGTGCTATACTTCCTGGAAAAACAGGAAAAAAAAGAAAGAAAAAGTAGAAAAACGGCTGTAACTACTTAGTTACAACGTTACTTTTGTTACAACCCTTAATTTAAGCATCAAAGTCTGCGCTTTGGTCACATACTAATTGTCTGATTGATCCACTGATGTCATTTACAGGTTAACCACCATATCTTTACTCCATTGCAATTCTTGTGACGCACTGCACACCACAAGGGTATAACATTTATGATGTAATGTGACATTGACCGTATTCAGTTGTTTACAAAATGTATATTTGTGTCCCTTCACCAGGAACATTCTGTCTGATTCACTACAGATAAATGTGAACCCACGTGACCCAAAAACCCCAGAGAAACACATGACCAGTTTCATGTGCAGTAACTTAACCAGCACTACCAGTTTAGCATTTTAAAGGCATGATGAAGAAATAACTTAACGCTGCTGACGCTAATTAATGCCCAACCATATGCTCTGACTGACGTGTAAGACTTCCACCTTCATTCTTCCCTGGAAATTCTGAAGTTGAAGTTAAGTAGCAGCAATGAAGATTTGATCTGCAGTTGCAAAAACCTTGTTAGTTATCAGAAGCACTGAATAAAACTTAAGTGAACACAGATATCAGAAAACAACTTAAGTATCTGTGTACTTAAACACACAGCTTTAAGGGAAAAGAGCTGCTTTCTATTCAAGTTTTAAAAAATCGAATAAGTCAGATTATTTATTAGTTAATAATGAAGTTAGTATGTGACAGCAGTGTTGAGGGATTATAGTAGACATCTAAAAATTCTTTCACAGTCAATACACTACACAATAAACAGATTAACATAAAGCGCATAACCACAGGAAGCAACTACCCTGCTAGAAAAAAATGAAAGAAACACTTTAAAAACACACAGATCACATGGACGATGGTGTCCTGATGATCTCCTCCCAGATCTGGGTCTTCATCTTCAGTACAATCTTTATAGTGGCAGATCAATTTTCTTGAACTTTTAAAGTTTCTGAATTGGTTTAAGCAGAGAGTAACAGTATTTTGATATTTCAAAGACAGAAAAAAGACCAACCAGTTCAATCAAATTTCTCCAAGTATGTTTAAAGCTGAAATGCTTGGTGACCTGTGCAATCTTTCTTTCGTTCTTGTACATTTTCAGAGTTAATAAAACTATTTAGTATTTATTCTCATTATATTTCTGTTTATTAGGAGTACACATTAAAGATTGAAGTAGATTCCCTGTTTTAACCCAATATCCATTTAGGTTGCATGCATTGTCCATTTAGAAACAAAACCCTGTAAAACAAAGAGTTCAAAAGACAAAATTCAGGTTTGTTTCTTTGCGACACACCCTTAACCCTTATTCCTCGCCCCTCCCTGATTACTAGCATGGTGGCAGAGTTTCACCTGTAATGCTCTTGTAATGATTGTAATGCTCTCCCCTCCCCTCTGCTTATTTAACAGTGACAGAAAGTGAACAGGTGTCACTTGTTCATCTGGAAGCCACTGGGTACATGAGAAGCGCTCCACCTCCAAGCCCTACCTGAGACTTAAACTACGTACGCAAAATCTGAAGAACGATATATATATTTATTTAATTCAATTTCCTTGCATTGTTTTGCATTGCATTATTTGCACTGGAGACAAGAAAACTTATAGGTAGGTAAAAACAATGTATATGCAACATCATGTCAAATTTTTTTATTAGTTTTTGTGTTCAAAACCTGTTTAGGTTTGTCATTCACTATCTAATAGTGTTTTGTCAAGAGTAGTAGTTGATAATTGTAACAATGAATAAACTGGGATTGCAATTAATTTTCAATAGTATTTCATTAAATATTTAAAAAAGTATAACTTAAATAACTTTTTTAGAGTCTGGAGTACCTTCCTTGGTGGTGGGATTTATTAGTGTTTTATTTGTGGTTTAATGTTTTGCTTTCTTGTCATTTAACTCCATATTTATATAAACTGTAAAAACAAATAATGTGTTTCTAGCTGCACTAAATTCTAGAGCCTGTACTGTAAGTGCTACTGATTATTTTGTAAAAAGTCCACAACGTCGCTATATGAGCCAGTAGCCCTTATGTTATGTTTGAATGGTGTACACAGATAAAGTATGTCAATCTTAAATATAAAAAAAAATGTTGAGGTTGATTTTTAAGCATTATAATTCCAAACCAAACAACTCACCTTCTGCTTGTTTAGCTTTGATGTGTACACTGATGCTTGCAGTGCTAAGGATATTGTAAAATATGAGTCAGAGTGCACTCTAGTGGACAAACACTATGACACACACACACACACACACACACACACAGAGAGTAGCTGCAGTAACACTAAATGTTTTTAAACACAGTGCTGTAATAAACTTCACTTCACTTACAATTAATGGTTAGAGATTACTCAATCTCTGT
>VOQK01022661.1:0-20632 GCA_015052645.1 Benitochromis conjunctus
GGTAAGGAAGGCTGAAACCCGACCACCACTGAACAAAACACACAAGTTGAAAAGTCGAGACTGGGCCAAGAAATATCTGAAGACAGATTTTTCAAAGATTTTATGGACTGATGAGATGAGAGTGACTCTTGATGGGCCAGATGGATGGGCCCGTGGCTGGATCAGTAATGGACACAGAGCTCCACTTCGACTCAGACGCCAGCAAGGTGGAGGTGGGGTACTGGTATGGGCTGGTATTATTAAAGATGAGCCGGTTGGACCTTTTCGGGTTGAAGATGGCCTGAAAATCAACTCCAAAACCTGCTGCCAGTTTTTAGAAGACACTTTCTTCAAGCAGTGGTACAGGAAAAAGTCTGCATCTTTTAAGAAGACCATGATTTTTATGCAGGACAATGCTCCATCGCATGCATCGAAGTACTCCACTGCATGGCTAGCCAGTAAAGGCCTTAAGGATGAAAAGATAATGACATGGCCCCCATCCTCCCCTGACCTAAACCCTATTGAGAACCTGTGGACCTTGCTTAAACGGGAGATTTACAGTGTAGGGAAACAGTACACCTCTCTGAACAGTGTCTGGGAGGCTGTGGTTGCTGCTGCACAAAACATTGATCGTCATCAGATCAAGAAACTGACAGACTCCATGAATTGTGACAGTTATTGAAAAGAAGGGTGGCTATATTGGTCACTGATTTTTATTTTTATTTTTATTTTGACATGTCAGAAATGTTTATATGTACATTGTGAGTTGTTTTATTATTCTCACTTTAACATTTGCAAATAAACTAGTGAGATGGGAAAATGTTCATTTTTTTAATTAGTTGTGTAATAATTCTGCACACTAATAGTTGCCTAATAATTCTGCACATAAATATATATATTCTCTTAAAGACAAAACCTCACTTTTACATTCTTAAACATTCAGGTTTAGGTTCATTAACATTTTGGATTGACCGAGAGCACTGTCCTTGATCCATAATGAAATTAATCCTCAAAAATACAACTTGCCTAATAATTGTGCACACAGTGTAAACTGATTTGCATCAATCAAATCAAAATGAACTTACAGAGAAAAAATTGCTGGCTGATACAATATCATTTATCTGTGATGCTTAACAGTTCTGTGTGAACATGCTGTGGAAAGCAGTTCGAGACATGTGACCTTTAGTGAGTCATTGCTGACATCACTGATTCGACGACGTCAACTCCAGGAAAATCATTTGACTAAGTAAAATTTGTTTTATTTTAAGGTGATCAAACAAAGCACACAGCAGCCCCAAGCTTTATCTCACATGTGTTTGTGTGGGTGCTAATGGCTGACTGTGCACAAAACAGCAGCAGCATTTGCAACAATCACACAGTATGTAAGTACTTTAATCTGTGCTGCCCGGTACTTTGGAGGCTACAACACATGTAGCACCATCCTCCATTATGTGGAACAAAAATGACTTCATATTGCTGGAAGTTGGAGCTGTATCCAACATTTTAGGTTAAATGATTATGTATCAACAAAACACAGCCTCAATAATCTTCTAAGAATGTTTAGCTGTTAACTTCTAGGACTGCCCTCAACTCTTGTTCTTCTTCTGGCCTCCAGACCAGATATTATATTCAGATCTTTTTATTTCTCAGTAATTGAATATGACTGCTAGCAATGTGACAAAGGCTCAGCTGATTAGTTCCTGAGGTATAAGACTTTTTTTTAAACAAAGTTTGAGAAACATTTATACTGACCAAGACAATCAATGAACTGATTCCTACTGGGTACAGTGACTGATTATTTATATACATAGAAACACTGAATTTAATATACTCATATTCTTTTCTACACTACTTTTAAGGTGTCTTTCATATGTATATATAATAATTTCCTAATCACCTAACCAAGTTAGTGACAGGTAGCTCTTCTTTCTAAAAATACAACAGCACTGGCCTTTAGCAGCGCCATGTGACCAGGTTGGAACCGTAGTGTCAGCAGGAGGGAAGCCGCTTAGGCCACTCTGCAGTGACACCAGCCATGTGGCAGTGATGCAGCAACACTTAACCAATAGGAGAGCCTCTTTCCGGTGATGTGAGCGGCTCAGTGCTACTGCTTATTAGAAAAGAAGCATCACCTGGCTATTTGTAAACCACTGCGCTCAGTTTGTCATGTCCAGATGGTCAGCTGTACAGCTACTCACAATAGTTGTACTTTTATTGGATAATATGAGTATTAAATGTTCAAATAATAGAGATTAGTTTCATAAACTTTACATAATCTGTATAATCTTCTTATTTTTGGCAGGGATATTTTAACATGTTCTCTTTGATACACACTCAAACTGTAGCGTTGGGCTGTTTGGGTTCAGTTCTCCTCTCTTCCGGATGTATTTAAAGCTCTTTGTGCTCCATTGTTATATCACAAAGCAGTTTTACTGAACATGACAAAGTAAATCACCTGTACATGCACTTATCCTGTACACAGTGTTGTGATGTAACTGTGTCTCAGTGAGTAATGCAGACAGTTATGACAGCACAGCTATAGTGCATAGTCAACTGTCCATAGTGAACATGAATGCACTATGAGTGTGATTTAGGAGTATGGCTTAATCTCCTTTGGAGCTTTTACCAGGACTGCTGCTGCTGCAAATAGACTAACTGTTGGCAGGTTGGATCGTCTGTCCTGTCCACTGTCTGACCTGCAGTGGGGAGGGTGGTGGGGTGCAGCTAGATCAAGGCAGCAATAAGACAAAAAAGGCTGCAGGCTGATCATGAGCCATTATTAGAGTATACAACACTGAAGTATTGGATGTATTTAATTTTATATAATTATATAAACTATATAATTTTTGAACCAATGCAGAAAAAATTGCTCATGCAGTAAAGTCACAGACTGCACCCAGGTGTCCAGTTTATCCATTCAGCGCCGCTGATGACCTGGAGCCTATCCCAGCTGTCATAGTGAGAGCGGTGCGGTCCACTCTGGACAGGCTGCCCGTCTGTCACAGGGTTAATACAACGACACGGGGAGCACAGACTCCATGCAGAACGGCCACAGCGAGCCTGTGGATTCAAATCCAAACCCCTGCTTGCTGCTGGGCAACAGTGCTAACCACCTCATGTGGTCTCCATCCAGACAGTCAGCACTGGTGCAAGTCTGGATGACATGCAGTCTAGAAAAACTGATTGATAAGAAGAATGAAAACTTTTGGGGGTGTAGAAAATGTTTTGCTCACGTTGTACTCAGGACGTTTATTCATTATTCATCAGATAAAGAGACACTGCATGCTGTTTAGGGGAAAAGTTGGTAACACTTTACATGCTGGCTTCACTTGTTCACCCATTCTCACACACACACACACACATGCACGCACGCACGCACGCACACACACACACACATACACATACACACACTCCTACACCTCAGCACTTTCATAACATTACTGTCCTTTATGACCTTTTGCATGCTTGTTGGACCGCACGAGGGGAAAGTCTGTGATCATCAATGTTTTTTACAATCTTCATGTTCAACGATGATTCTCACAGTTAGTGGCCTGCTACAGGGAGCTTCTGTGGTCTTAGCTATCCAGCTGTCGGCTTGTTTGCTCGGCTGTGTTAAATGTGGTCTTTATTTAGCAAAAAGGAGAATTTGTATTTCATGTAAAGCTATTTGGTTGTGTGTTATTTTTCAGCTTGAAGAGTTGTGGTGTTTCTGATGTACCTTACTAGCTATCAGCTGTTTATACGTTGTATTGCGTGCAGAGGAGGATGATATGACACCGAGGCTTTTTAAGCTGACAGGATCAGTCAAGGACAGAATTAAAAGACTGTCCATTAGATTTTTTGACAGCTGCTTCCTGTCTCATCTTTGGCGTTGTACTTTTTCTATTTAAACTTTTAAACTGCGTTTGCTTACATTTAGGTCTCCATTAAGCAGATTATATAATAATGTAAAAATGATGGGATAAGTGTTTGATTTGCATGTCTTAAAGTGAGGCGAAGGCTGTAAATCTGACATCTGGTTCACTAAAAAAGGATGCATTCTACTTTATGTGTTTGTTTGTGTCTTTTTGTGCACACAGTTTGTTAATGATATGTGGGCTTGTGTAAAACACTGTAGAAGGGTAGGCATAATCCATGACAACCTGCGTGCTCAAAGAGAAACGAGTCATACACACTCACAGCCACTTTACATGGAATACCTTTGTTCATGTACCAGTTAGTAATCATTTCAACACTTGAATGAAATGTAATATTCACAGTGGAAGTGTGAATATGAAATGCAGGACAACATCAAAGTCAGCATTGAAAGTGTCTCGTTCAGCACAGCTAAATAAGCATGCCCATAAGCAGCTACTCAGAGGTCTATAGTTTACTGGCCTTGTGCCTTCACACAGGAGCGGGAGAGTGATGTGTATTCACTAATGTACTGTAGCTTTCAGTTTGAAACGCTTCCATTCAGATGGGAATTTATGGCTGTGGCAGCACGAAGCCAAAGTGGTTTTTCTTCAGCAACGTTGAGCCTGTCAGCTGTAATTCGTTTGTTGGCGCACATCTCCACAGTGTGTCTGAGTCTGCCACAGCTTGCATGCTAGCAGCTTATTTTTGAAACTTTATTTTTCATCAGTATACAAAAGATGCCAAGCGCCATCACTAAATGTCTTGCATCTCCTGTAGTAGTCGGAACTTTGATTTAGAAATATTTTGTTTCTAGTAGAAGTACTGCTTTTAAAATTTTACTGCAGTACAGACAAAAGAAATCAAATTCATTCCTAAAAGTGAAAGTGCTTCCATACGCTTGTTGTATTGTTATTCCACTTTAATACACATAACTTCATTTATGGACTTACTTGTTTAGATTTCTTTGTATGTGTGGATTACTTGGGTCCATTAGAAATATTTATATACAGTAAATATATTTACTGAGAAAAATGTTGACGTGTTCGATGCTTATGTTCCCTGCTGTAGAGTCGTCAGTGTGCTGAGCCTGTCCTGAAATGTGCTTCTTACACTTGTTTGTGTCTCTGTGTTCTGCCAGTACCACCAGTGTACCGTGTATGATGTATATGATACAATCCACCAGCTTAAACTAAGATTTACACATGTGTGCAGTGATTTCTGTGTAACTTTTCCACACACAAATACAAAGGACTGGGCCAGATTCACATCATGGCCAGACAATGGAGTAATTGTTCCAAAACAACTGAACTGACTTGAGGTCAGTTATCTTAAATGTACAGCGCCTTGGTCAACAGCTGTTGTTTTAAATGTGCTATATTAATAAATTTGACTTTGAGGTTCGGACTGGTTTGTGGCCAGTTTTGACTGTTTGAGTTATTTAAGATATCAAGTTGCAGGCTACATGATGGTTTAGAGGAGGGTGTCTGCTTGATGGGCCCCAGATATGAACCTGGCCAGGGGCTGTTTAGCTGTTTTACCTCATGGAGCTGCCCACTGCAGAGAGTGAGCTTCCCTAAGATGAAATGAAGCATTACTTGTTTTCCGGTGCTAATTGAGCACATGATGCAGCCAGTGATATATGAAGGAAGGTTGTTGTTTTTTCACAAAGGTCATGTGTGAAAATAGAGACGTGCTTTGATAGTTTTGGATTTGAGACGTTTATTTGTAAGACTGAAAAAAATCAAAGGAGGGCTGTAGAACATCGTGAGTAATGAACGTGGAAATGAGTGAAGTTCAGAATTACCTCAGTGTAACAAGAGAGCCATGAAAGCGGCGTCTTTAAATATAAACCATGTTGACCTCTGCAGAAACAGCCACTGCCCAACAGATCCTGCGCCTGTTGTTCCACAAATAACTCCACGTATTGATCACGGCTTGGATTTCTCTGCTCAGTCACTTTATCCAGTCTTTCATTCCAGCTCGTGTTCTTGTTCTATAAATTTAGCAGATTTCCATTTTGGTCAGAATCTGAGAGACATTGTTCCTCTCTTTGTCTCTCTCTCTTTTGTTGAACCCCTGCCGTGTCTCTGAACATTTTTCACATGCAGACAAAAATAAAGCAAAAAGGTATGCAGTATTATTGAACATGTGTCAATTCTGCACCAAAATTTAACGATGTCTTCTCATGAAACTGGTCTGGTAATTGTGTTGAAAGCCCATCAAAGGACAAATGAACACCGGCTCTTGCCTTGGTGAAGCAACAGAGTGGCTCTGTGGACTCCAGCAGTGTGTCTGCTGTGAGGAGGTGAAATGTTAACCCAACAGTGAAACATGCAGCTGAGTGTTCGTGTTTCCATTCAGTGCACAGATCTCGATCCCACTCACAGTCATTGAGCTCAAATTTGAACTGTCCAGTGTTGTTGTGTCTTTTCCAACAGTGAATCCTGTTTTGTTTCCTTACTTGGAATCTTTCTTAATGAACACACTTTTTATGTTTTGCTATCTTCATCATTTAGAACCAAATAGGGGTGCATGCAGTACCAATAACACTGACACACTCTCTTAAAGTGATTCATTGTGACAGAGCGGAGTCCATTTCTTTGTTAGTGACTCAAACTTCGATACAAAAAAGTGTTGCTGAGCACCTGAATGTCAAATGTGGAGACTCACGATACGGCTTCTAAAGCAGCTTGTCTGTTCTTGGTACTGCTTAGAATCTTCCCTGAGTGTCAAGGTCACAGCATTTGGCAGCCACTAAGCCATTAAGACGCTGCTGGGTGGACACCGTTTGATATAGCTGCCTTATACTCCCCTGTGCTTTGTCCCTCTTTGACTTTCTATTTATCTTTTCTTTCTTCTTTCTCAATGTTTCGCAGTTTCTTCTCCCAGTTTTTACTTTTGTCTGAAAGCTGTAATGATGTAATGCTCAGTGTACCGTGATTGGCCAGAAGCTCCCCCACTGAAAATGGCTCAGATAATCCATCACATGATTTCACAGACACCAGGACAGTTGTGGTAGTGGAATAAGAACAAAAATATAGATACAAAGATTAATGATGTTCCTTTTTTAACTGATCATTTCCTGCTCATCAGTCACTCACAGTGTTAGCTATCAGTACAGTGCTCAGTCCATGCTCCAGTGTTTAAATAAATAACTCAGCATGTCTTTAGCATTGAATAATTCTGTGTGGTGGGCACACTTTTATAAAGTTTAAAATAACTGCATAACCATAAAAAACTGTTATATTTATTGGGGTTGGAGTGCTGGAGTGTCAGGCCCTCCGTGTAGGCCTGACAATCCCAGCTACCGTGCTACGTGCTGTTGTCCAGGCCCCTGACTCCATGAGGCCCATCCTGAGTCTGATAAAACTGTACATGTTGTGGCCTATTGTGGTTAACACACATCACATACAGTGCATCATTGACAGAAAGAAACTTAAATATGTTTACATGTATTACTGAATGGTGTGTTTGTATATTGTAAGCCATGTTGTAGAGTGTGCGTTTTATGCTGCATTCATACCATTTTTATTATGTTCTCAGTTTATTTGGCTGCTATACTGGCAACACTGGTCTGCTCTGTGAAAGAGATTTGGTCCCAGTAGAACTCCCTGGTTAAATAAAGGTCAAATAAATGTAGAGGGTGTGTGGGAGTTTGTCCAGGCACTCTTCGTGTATTATGTGGACGTTGAGCTGTATGTCTTTGAGTAGTGCTTCAGGAGGATGGCTTCTTGGGCCGTTGGGTCCCTGTAAAGCCACAGTGAGAGCTTGGTTTGCATTGCCAGCTGTAAGCTGTAATTCTCCCAGGGCTGCGCTTTGTGACTGTGATCCGGTGGTGATGTTGTGTTTGGTGACTTTAGAATCATTTCCTAACTCTTCAAACACACCAACCCTGTTGGTAAATATACTGGTTCTTATATAGTGCTTTTCTACACTACTGGATCACTGAAAGCGCTTTACACAACATGGCTCATTCACCCATTCACACACATTCATACAAGCACTTTTTTCTACACCTCAGTGCTTTCTGTCTAACATTCACACACATTTGTACTAGAGTGGAGTGTGAATTGGAGCACTGGGGAGCAACTTGGGGTTTAGTATCTTGCCCATACTTAAACATGCTAACTGCAGCAGCTGTGGCTCTGCTGCTGATGAGCGTGAAATGAAACCTTTGTTTTTGTTTTGTTTTATTTGGATAAGGATTCATAGGTGATTTAACTTTTAGTCTTTTTAAGCAATCATGAAATTACAAAAACTGATGCAAGATGTGTAACATTCAGTCAAATGCGTCATAATGATTATTATCATTTTGGACCTGAAGACTGAATGACGATTTGTAATAATAATATGCAAATACTTTAAATGTAATCAGATTTTTTCATATGACATTTGTATTCTTTGTTGGTTGGCCTTTATCTGCTCCAGTGACACACAATAACTTTTATGTGTTGTAACCACTGAACTGTGAAACAGAAAATCGAATTGTCCCCAGAGAACAGTGCAGTGTCTTTGGTCAGATATCACATCAGATGTACATCAAGACAAAAAAATGTAATCTTGCATTGTTTAGCTATTTCCTGTTGCTTGATTCTTCCTGTTGGGGGAGGAAAGAATGAGTAACCAATTCTAACCTCTCTCTATCCTTTCTATAGATAGCAGCTCAATCCTATTACAATAAACCTGAAATGTCCTACCGAGGGCTGCATCGAGAGGACTCAGACCATACATCCTTCAGCTTCCTTACTCTGCTTTCACAGTTAGAGTTTTTGAATTGGCTATAAGTAATCGCTTGAATCCCCTGGGCCACTTTTTCCATTCAGTCATGCTATGAGAAGAAGGTTTTAGGTATAGCTTTAATCTGAACTGAAAAGGCATTGAGGACAAAATTGTTTCAAAACCTAGTAAATCAAGTGTGAAGCTAAACACACAGGAGCAAAAACTACCTCAGTTTGTTCTCGTTTTACGCCCCAAAAAGAAAGACACGAGTTTTTAGGTGTTTGTCACTTTGTTTTGCATCTCGTATTGTGGTGCTTTGTTTCCAGTTGTAGTTAATGTCAGAAGGTTTGTAGTCTCGTATGTCTTTGTGTTCTCGTTAAAATACAAATTTGACATCATCTGAGCACATCGCCATGATTTTCAAAGAGACACAGGAAACATTGTAAAACTTTGTTTTTTCAGGTTGAATAAAAGATCTTGTCTTATCAACGCTGTAGGACTCCTCCTAAAGGACAAGTTACAAATGAAAGTGTCCGTGCTAACATTTTTCACACAGCTGCTTAAAACTACTTTTGGTTATAAAAAGGTGAAGTCAGTGTCTGTTTGCTCTGAAAAACCTGAGTTACAAAGACAAAGGTAGCGAATGTTTAATTTCTATAGCATCACATGGTGATGTGTAGATCCAATGAGCTTTTCATTTCTGCTCGGACATAACGAACAGATGAAAGTTAAGGGATGACGGTCACTGTGGATGCACAACTTTCAAAGCTAAATCTTCTTTAGGGCCTTGATCAAAAAGCCTGACCTTTAGTAGCTTTTCAAATAGCACCACCTTCAGGACAAAGTTGGAACTACTATGAAGGTTAAAAAAAAGTTAAACGTCTCATTTAGTCTAGTTTTGAATGGCATGTGCACTCCAGTGACTAGAAGCAACAAACAGGGTTTATCTTATTAAAGAACATCTTACTGTTTACGGTAATGAAGCTGAGATTAGATGCTAGGTACAAAAACAGATGTAACACAAGAGTTCAGGCACTGGACCATTTCATTTTTGTGTGTTTGAACATGTATGAAGTTAACACTATGCCCAGCTAATATAATAACCTGTGATTATGTTTTTGTCTTGCAGATCCTGGCCATGATCTCCATCCTGTTCATCATCATTTCCACCATTTCACTGTCCCTCAACACTCTGCCAGAGTTGCAGGTTGTAGATGAATTTGGCCAGTTCAATGACAACCCCAGTTTAGCCCATGTTGAAGCTATCTGCATTGCCTGGTTCACCATGGAATATATGTTACGCCTGCTCTCAGCACCCAATAAGTGGGTCTTCATGAAAGCACCACTGAACATTATTGATTTGCTGGCTATACTGCCTTACTATGTGACCCTCTGTCTAACTGAATCTAACAAGAGCGTGCTGCAGTTCCAGAATGTGCGGCGTGTGGTTCAAATTTTCCGTATTATGAGGATCTTGAGGATCCTGAAACTGGCCAGGCACTCCACAGGGCTCCAGTCTTTGGGCTTCACTTTAAGAAGGAGCTACAATGAGTTGGGACTGCTGATCCTGTTTTTAGCCATGGGCATCATGATTTTCTCTAGCTTGGTATTCTTTGCTGAAAAGGATGAAGATGCTACAAAATTCACCAGTATCCCTGCTTCATTTTGGTGGGCAACCATTACTATGACAACTGTTGGTTATGGTGACATTTACCCACAAACCCTGCTTGGTAAGATTGTAGGAGGACTTTGCTGCATAGCAGGTGTGCTTGTCATTGCGCTTCCCATTCCAATCATTGTCAACAACTTCTCAGAGTTCTACCGAGAGCAGAAAAGGCAAGAGAAGGCCATCAAGAGGAGGGAAGCTCTTGAAAGAGCAAAGCGGAGTGGAAGCATTATTTCTATTAACCTAAAGGATGCTTTTGCTCGCAGTATGGAATTAACAGATGTGTTGGTAGAAAAAAGAGAGGACAGTAAATGTCCCGCTGAAAATCACCTGTCACCCAGTCGCTGGAGCTACCACAAGCACTACTGCAATGCAGAGGCAGGTAGCCCCAGCAGGTCTCAACAATACCAAGAAGTGGCCCAGCAGGGCTCCCCAGAACGAGTCAAGCCCACATCTAATAAAACTACTCCTCAACACCTCAGTGCAAAGCGGCTAGAAGATACTTACAACAAGACGGCAGCCATTCAAGAGCAGCAGGAAAAAATTCAAGAAGAACAGATTGAGATGAAAGAGTTGTCCTCCACTCAAGCCCAGCAAACATCACCTAAAATCAGTCTTTCCAGGAAATCTTCAACTGCAACAGATAATTTTTCACTGGAAAGAGGGGAACGAAGCTCACTGCTCCCCAGTGTTGAAGGAGGTCAAGCTGGCACTAGACATCAGTGTATTCCACCTCCCTTGGACCTAAGTCAGATCAGCAATATTGAAGTAAAGCAGGCCCCTGATAGCATTCAGCCAATGACATTCATCAAAGAGGGTCTGTATGAGTTCACATCTAACCCCAAAGGAAAGTTGGCTGGAGATATGGATTTGACATCACAGAGTGCGGAAAGCTCTGGGATGACTCATGATAGGACCAGCACTGCTTCGGAAGATCACGGTAGCCCTCAAAACACAAGAGCCCTGAAGCTTGACTTTATTGCATCTAAAGATGATGTCCTCATGGCAGTGATGACACCTGTGGCGACCCCAGTCCCCACTGGCTCTGCAAAGTGTGCTCAGCTATTTACTGACGAAATGGTTTCCAGGTTTTCACCATCTCCTAGTTCTACAACACAGGAAACTAAGTCTCCGCTGGCTATCCTGCAATCTCCGTCCCTGGCTCAGCAATATATCAGTCCCAGCACCCCCAAGGGGGGAGGAGAGAGCTCAGCAGGCAGGAGCTTAGAAGGTGAAGGGCAGCTCACTGGCTTAAGCCACCCGGGGAGGAATCACATGGAGAGATCTACTGCTGGCTCGGGTAGTGGTGCTAGTCCACTGTCAAAAGCATGCTCACTTAACAGCACCCAAGACCTAGTAACTATGGAAGGAGTGGCTGACGGAGGATTCGAGGAAGCAGAACAGAGAGTAGAAAAACAAGAAAATCACATTGTCCTGGATGGAAGCCTAACGCCACCCTGTGAAACAAACATGTGAGTTTAAATTTAAAGAAAGACTCGGACAGGACAAGGCAAAGCAAAGGGTGATGGGATGCATGACAGGAACTAGCAGGAATAACCCACAGCAGATGCTGTATGGTGTGAGCATTGGACTGTTTGACAAAGACATTAAACAAATCTATCATAAAAGCTGCAACTCTTCAGGAGAGTGGCACGTCCGATCTGACAACACATTCGAACTGTCATCTCTTTTTTGACTTTGGTGCTGCTGTCATAACTTTATTACTGGAGGACGTTCAGAAGCACACGCATGCCTGACTGGGCACTATTTAAACTTGAATTCAAGTGACACCGTGTGGTGTCAGTGTTACTGATTTCTTTCATTTAAATGAGACAAGAACAGTGGCAACCTGACCTGTGTTTTAGGCCTTGTCTGAATGATAATATTCGGGACTATCCTGAAGAGTTTCTGTGTGAGTCACTGAATCAGATATACTGTTTCCTAACGCTTGCTCCCTAGGCCTGATTTGAATGGACAGTTATACCAAGGAAAGACAGACAATGAAAGAAAATTATATTTTTTATATTTGCAAATTTTGAAAATCTATCTTTTGCAAGACTTGCAAGAAAAAAACAATGATCAGTCTTTATTCTGTATTGTAGATCTTGCTTACTCATTATTATATTCTTGTAATGGGACAAACACAAGCACATGATAAAGACAAACGTCCCACTTAGTATTGCATCGTCCAAAAGAACATATGTATCTGCTATTGAGCACTGTGATCTATGCTCTAACTTTAATTGTATTTCTGTATATTTCAGTTTTATGGGGTTTTTCTTGGTTACTTTTTGTTGTATTTTTCTTTTCATTTTTCTTGTTCCTAAATATGTGAAAAGGAGATATAATCACTATTATATCCAATGTTTGCACAAATTTCCGTCCATCCATTTTCTTCTGCTTATCCCACAGGGCGAGAGGTCGGGTACACCCTGGACAGGCCACCAGTCTGTCCCAGGGCTTCCACCAGTTTCCAGCATGAAATATCCTAACAATTAACAAATTAGGTAAAAACAATACAAACTCATAACGAGACACATGATGTGAGACTGAAAGACAGAAAGGAAACCTCACATGGACTATGGGCAGTTTCACTTGTGATTCATCACACATTCCCAGTTCAGGGGCTCCTCCTGCAGTCTTTTAATGTATGTGTGATAACGGGTCAATGAACCAATCTGGTTCACAGATGTGACTTTGTTTTTGGATTCTTTATCAACAAAGTGGCCAGGCACGTGTTGCATAGTGTATTCAGGCAACTCTCATTATTTAGGAATATGTGTAAGTAGTAATAGAGTTGATGAAAAGCAACCAAGTGTACCATTGTTTCATTATTTATTTTTTGTCTCTGTGAGACTAGTGTCTTATTTAAGGAATAATTTCAGTTTATTATAACATCGGCCCTATCTAATGTTTTTAATCTTACCGCTGTACTCACCAAGCTAAGAATGAGATCTGGTAACATGGAAACTTTCATGATAAGACTCAGCCATTAGGAATGCGTCTGATTTGAGTGTCGTACAGCAACATGGTAATGCTTTACTGCTACTGCAAAATGTTCACTGAGACAGTAAAAAAATGTGACTTAAAGTAAGAGTTTAGAAAACTGGAAGCTACTGATTTACAGTGAGAGGATTCAAATGGCTTGTCTGATAGAAAATACTGTGACGATTAACCACAAAAGTATGTTCCAATAAATGGCATGACAAATACAGCACGTCATAGACATCGTTCTGCATCAGGTCACATTTTGCAGCATTCAAGCTAGCATGCTATTCTGACCACACTTCTGAAAATCTCTTACATCGATGTCACCATGCTACCAGAATTCAGCAACTGTACTTGGCATATAATAAGTTATACACCAGCTGCCAAAATAAGAGCATGTGGAAAGAGAGCGAGTTAGGCAACGATTTAAACCGAGCTTAATCGTAATCTGATGAGTGCAGAGAGATAAATAGAGGGAGTGTGTCTGTGTGACCTTTTTGAACAGGTACTGGCTGTATTGTAAAGGTAGAACAACAGTCCCCTTTACAGGGATTCACTTCAGTAAAAAGACCTGATGCCACTTTAAGACTCTGCATTATGTTTGGGAACCGTCGACATTTTCTTATGTTTGTGTTTTTAAAGATCAGATTTGCATTCATTTGAATGAACCTGGCCGATTCAACTGCACACTAAACTGTGTAAACAGAGCAGAGTGAGTGGCTGGTGATAACTGTGTTCCCTGATGTGCTCAATCTTTCACGTTTTTGTTGTTGGTTAAAACTTTGAGCTGTGTGTTGTTCTTAACATCTCAGTATATGAAGTTTTAAAAAAAAAATATGTGCCTTTTCATAAATAGATAATTTATGAGAAGGTGAAAAAAACTCTGTTAGATATTGCCCCACTTTTTCTTTGTCTTCTTTTCTTTTCTCGTGTTCTCTCTTTGTTCTTGTGCAGTAGATATATTTAAATGAAAATCGTCACATTTTCTGGATTTGCATACCTTTACATCTTTGTATTATTATCTCATCAACTTTATCAGTAGTCATTTGGTTTCCACACCCCAAAGCTCATAGTTCCAACCTCACAGTGCCACACTGTCATGATATTAATGGTAACATGTTCCAGCTGAAAGCAGGACGTTTGGTGTGTGACGTGGGTGCAGCAGCAGATTACTGACAGCCAAATGGACAATGTTGGAACGATGCAAAACTGACGTGGTATAACAACTAAAGACACGGCTGTTTGTGTCTTGCAAGTGGACTCGGCTAGATTTTTATAATGATAAACTGCACAACGCTAGCTAAATGTTAATTCTACCAAAATATTGCCAGTCTAACAGAAATCAAACCTCTCAGAGGTTATGCAAGAAGTTTAAAAAAAGCACCAGTTCTAACAAATGTGTGGGATTCTTTAAACGTTGGTTTGTCGCTGCTGTCGGTCAGGATGCATAAGAACAGTGTTATGGCTTTCCACAACCTCATCTCCACTCATTTGTCAGAAAATTGTTATTTATATTTGTTGTTCATACAGATTGTGTACAGTAAACATACTACCTTAAAGCCTGCTTCTCAATCTGCTCCACTTCGTACTTCTTTAATGTCCCACTCGTCCATCCTCATATACTTTATTGAACAGTAGCCTGTGCAATGATTAGTATGAGTTATTATATATAGCTCAGTGTAATGATAGCAAATGATAAAGATTTTTGATTCATTTATCAAAATGCAAGACAAATAAATCTGTTCATGTGACCTCATCTTGTTGTGTGTATTTTTTGTGTAGTGTATGCATGTGTCTGTATTTGTGAATGTTGCAGGTCAGTGATAGCATTGTCAGGTAGTTTTGGTAATATGACTGCTACAAATTCTCTGCAAATCAAAACCCAACATTATAGTAACGGAAAGTTCTGCCAGTAACTTTATTTGCTCGAACATAGTAAATGTTTCTGCAACATCACACACTAACGCCTGCAGTCTTCATCTGTTGGTTCAATCTGAAATAATGTCCTCAAGTTTCTAACCTGAGAGTTTATTGTTTGGCAAAAACAGGCCAGGCTTTTTGCCTCCCACTCCCAACTCACATGTGTGCCATCAAAGGGGAACTGGATGATTATTATGATTCTTTTCTTTACATAACCACAGGTAATTCAATATTCAACTGCAAAAACAAAAAATTATTTAAAAAATATGCAAAAAAGGTCAGCTTTCATATACCCTGTACTTTCAATACATGTAAAATGAATGCTATCTATAATGCGTTTTTTATTTAGTAACAATTATTTATTACTAAAATAAATATTTAACAATATGAGATGCTGAATTTTCACAAGCTATATGTCATAATTATCATAATTAAGAGAAAAAAGCGTTGAATATTTCATGACTCTTTTTCTGTGTTGTACTGGAGAAAAAATGAAAAGCAGAGCTGTAAAGAGCCTGAAGCTCAACTCTCTGTCTGAGGCCCATTCGAGCTCAGAGTCACAGCAGAAAGAATGAGCTGTTGGAGACAGGGGACTGGAATGAACAAACAGGAAGTTTAAAATAGAACCACTGCAGTTTCCTGTTGAAAGGAGCCAGCTGAGGTGTTGGGGCACCTAAATGCCACCTGGATACCTCCCTGAGGAGGTGCTCCATGTGCATTCAACTAGGAGGAGCTGAAGAGACAAACAAAGGGGATGTACTTTCCTTCTGCTCTGGGATCATCTGGAGATGGACGTGGACGTGGCCAGTGTGTCCTACAGAAGACAAAGACTACTTAGTGAAAAATGTAAATAAATGGAACCCTGACCCTCTATCATCTCCAAACCCCAAACAGGACCGAGTATTTAATGTGACATGTTTGGCTTCATGAAAACACAATCTTGTGACATTTTATCATGTTTACAACCTTGTGCAACATTACACATCTGACTGTGCCTGACATGATGCTCACTTAACGTTTCCTTGTGCAATAATGCAATAACCTGGAGACATCAGGTGCAATATTCCTAATATGAATGTGAAAGCAGCTGGCGTTGATGGGTCCACTGATGACGTAATCTGCGCCGCTTGCACGTTTTGCCCGAAGAGGGAGGGGGAGGAAGGGGCAGAGAGACAGAGAGAGAGGGGTGGAGGCCCTGCCGCTGTGTTTCCAGTGCAGCGGTTGCACACCGCGCTGCTGTTTGCGTTTTTGCGCGGCGTCCTTCGGCGGTACAAACAGACATTTGTGCCGTAACAGTGAACGAAGCGGGATTTCATCGCAGTGCAACTGGACAGCAGCGCAGGTAGGAGGCAGGCTCACCGTGCCGATCCTCGCTAATAACAGGTTTAATCATGAATAATGAATGGTTTTAGTAACCGTACGAACAGCTCACCGGTAGGCGAGGTGATCATAGGCGTACCTGCTGCTTCGCACTGAATACTGGAAATGGGACATCGTCCTTCTGCGTAGCCAAGAGGTCTGCAATTAGACTAAAAGCTCTTCGAGCAAAACTATAGACAGTGCGCTCAATAGTACAGCAGTGTTGCATGTTCAAAGGCTGAGCTGCTGAGCTGATCTCACGGATGGAGCCAGAGCTCAGTGATGCTGTGGCCCATCGCGACTGGACCGGCAGTTAGATTCACCGGTCTGTGTTGTTGTGTTCACATACGTGTTAGCACCTAGAGTCTGACAAAAGGACTGTGTAACACTCCTCATTTCTTTATATTTAAGTAGAAAAAATGGGTGATTTACTGAAACGTGCAAACACACAATGCAGCATAAAAGAAAAAGTGGGTGTGTACATTTTTAACAATATGAACGGCTCATAGGCAGCTGTCTTCAGGAAGAGTTTTCCAGGCTTCTTACACGATATTAAAAGATCTGCCTTTTGTTCAGTTCTCTGTCAAGATTCTTTCAACTGTGTGTGGGGTTTTTTTTTGTTGTTTTTGCAGTCCATGTACGCGGTAAAAACCTTTCCCAGTCAGAACCTTTCCACATGGCAGATTAAAAGCTGACAGCACTTCTCCTGCATTCATAATTCCATCACATATTTAGACAAGATCTCAGCACAGCTATGCAGCGCCAAACCACGACAAAGCCTTCACCGTGTGTTACACTTGGCTCTTAGGCACTCACTGTTGTATTTGTATACTGAAGGTGTGAAAACCAAAAATGTGACATTTGGATTCATCATTCCAGTTTTTGGGTAATTTGGCATACTGTAGCATTTGCTCCCTCTTTCCATTCTTCCAGTTCAGAGTCTTTAAATAATACAAAAGTGAAAATGGTCAGGTACAAGGACGGACTGCAGCGACTGAAAAAGCAGCCAATGTCAAAGTCAAACTTTGAAAAGAGCCTGAAGAACTGTTGCTGGGGGCCGCTTTAAAATGACAACAAAGAAATAAGAGATGGTAGGAGCTGCAGCAGCAAAGCAGAATGTTTGAATTCACATTTCAATTACAAATTTAACTTGGAATAAAGAGTTTTTACTGCATTATCTAAACAACTAAATCAACTGAGGAAAAAGTAGTTTTTAGGAACACTCGAGAAAAATAAGTGATTTGATGTGGTCGTGGTAGCAGAGCAGCATTTCAATTACAATAATGTGTTTCAACTTCCAAAGAAGAGCATTTCAAAAAAAGTTCACTTTAAACAAAGCAAAAATGCCAATCTGTGCAGGAACATAAGACCAGAGACTGATTTCAGATACTGTGCATGCACGTTGTCAGATTTGTTTTGTTTTGTTTTAAGTAATTGGCATGCATCAACTGTGTGTGTGTGTGTGTGCAGAATGGCGTCCCTCTCTGAGCAGCTGCAGGATGTGCGGGGTCAGGCTGAAGTGTGTCTGTACTCTGGGGGCAGAGTGGTGGATCTGCGGGCTGGGGTAGTGGCTATGGCTAATCTGCCCTTACCACCCTGCTCTAAATACCACCACATTGCTGCGGAAACGATGGTCATAGAGAACAGCTTTGGCAGCAACAGGAAGGAGGTGAGAAAGATCAAATGCATGTTTATTACTCCCATCTGGAAATATGTCTAACTTCAATCCAGACTGAGACCAAGTTTTTTGGGATTATAGATTACATTTGGCTGCGTCTCACTCTCTATTCTTTGGATCATGACTTGATCCAAGGAATAGCAGGTAGACAACACAATGAATGAAAAAGATTGTCATCGAGATGTTGCAATGGCCCAGGCCTCAGCCTGATTGATATGCTGTGGTGGGACCTTTAATCAAATTTTTGAAAACCTCAGCGAAGTGAAGCAAAACTGAGCAGTGGACCAGAATTCCCCCCAAAGTGCTGTGAGAGCCTGATAAAGGCATGCAGAAAACCATTACTTCAAATTACTGCTTCCAAAGGTGGTTATATAAGCTACTAAATCATAATTTTTCACAAGACCAGAGTCCTGTGAAAAACGAATGTGTCAAAGGTGTCCTAAGATTGTACATGATTGTACGATCCTGTTGGTTTTAGTGATGCTCCAGCTCAGGAGCTGAGAGACATACAGACACACAGTGGAAGATGTTTAAAGTCTGAGCACTCGACAAAGGCTTCTGGGTTTGACTTCTTCTCCTCCTATAGCACTTATGTAGGGATGCTGTCTGAGTGGCGATGCTCAGAAGAATACTGCAATGGCTTCCTATGCCTTAACGGTGGGTATAAAAGTGACTGCGGCAGGTATACCGCCCCCCACACACAGGCAGTTTAAAAATGTGATGTAAGGGTCGATGGGGAGATAGATGTTTGAATGCGTTCAGTGTTGCAGTATGTCACACCTGTACAACTGAAAAAGTGTGGGTGTAGCTTAATTGTATTCTTCTATTTCAGATTAAATTTGATGCTAAAATGTGTCTGCTTCCCTTGCAGACCCTTGGATCTCTTCAGCGCTTATCTACAGCGCTTAACATCCTCGAAAAGTATGGCTGTAATCTGACAAATCCGAACAGGCCAAAGTACTGGAGAACTGTAAAACACAACAACCCAGTGTTCAGGGCCACAGTTGATGCTATCCAGGTAATGATAAAGTATTATAAATCCTACTGTAAAAGGATATGCTTAAAAAGGAAAATCAAAAGGAATTAATGGGAAGCAATGCTAAGAGCACATTGACTGACAGATACAGACATTTATATATTATATTATAGCCATTTTTACCCCTCAGAGGTAAAAGGCTGATGGGGTATTGTGGTCACCCCGCTGAAAATTAAGTACAAATAATGGACCGAGAAAGTGCTAAAGAGGCAAACCAACATAAAATGTTTATTATTATCCGACTGACAAAGCTTCAGCTTCACTCAATGACTGAAAACTTGAATGAATGCAACAAAAAACCTGTCAAAGTAGAGCACACACTCTCAAGTATGGAGGCTCAAATAAGCAAGCTTAAGACATATAATGAGTTACTCCAAAAGGAGAAGAAAGAGTTAAGAGCCTGATTGTTTGGAAGGACTACCCAGAGACACTGAAAAAGGAAAGTTCGCCAATTTCTGTGGGAAATTACCCCCAGAGTTAGATCAGCAAATAAATGCAAACACAAGGAAGCAATTTGAACAATGGCCAAGGAGATGAGACTAATGAGATGCACGTTTTCCCTGATTCGACTGCTAAGACATCAAAAAGTTCCCGAAGATCAGAGGAAGGTTGTGTGAAGATGGAATAAAACACGAGATAATCCATTCAGCTGCCCTTATCGCTACATTCAATGGGAGAGATTTGGTTAGGTTTTGAATAACGAGTCTCTTGACCTCTCCTAGTTTCCTGTTGATGTGTGTGGAGGAGGACGTTTTACCCACCTACAAAGAAAGTCCACCACTAAAGCCGCACCACCAAAGATGATGGCAACACAAGCCTTGTTGTTTAATGTACAAAACTCTGTGAGCAGGCGCAGCTCCTTTCCCAATCACAGATTAATGGCAGTATCTCTTTCCTTCATCCTCCATCTGTCCTTACTGTTCTTAAATGTAGCGATAATTCCAGTGCCAACACACTGCTATGCTAACTATACTCACTCAGCGTGCTGTTCAGCTGTGTGTCTTAGTGTTGAAAATAATTTATGTTTCTAATATAATTGTGCCACGATGTTTGCCCTGTTGAAACTAATTAGTTGTGGATTCTTAAATGTTGTCTTATTTTAATGTTTATGATTCATGTGATCACAGCTCTGTGTGAAAATGAGTACAGTTCATACAGGCTCCCTTACATGCACCTTTCAGCACATTTCATTAAGATCCTGTTACACTACACAGTCCTACTTTGATACCATACAGTCATGGTGGATGTTTAGTTAGACGTTACTTCATGGAACAAAAAAACATTTTTTTTACTTCTTCTTTGTTTTGTGTGTGTGTGTGTGTGTGTGTGTGTGTGTGTGTGTGTGTGTGTGTGTGTGTGTGTGTGTGTGTGTGTGTGTGTGTGTGTGTGT
>VOQK01022661.1:22920-37290 GCA_015052645.1 Benitochromis conjunctus
TTTCCCTGTGGAGTTATTTTCATGCTCAAGTTTATTTTTTTTACTTTTTGCTCTCATCGGCGAATAAAGCTGTGTTTTTGAGTTCTACCCGTGTCCCGTGAGTCTGCATTCTGGGTCCTCTTCTCCTGCCTTCTTCTTCTCCAGCGGCATTATGGTGGCTGTAGCTCAGGTGGTAGCGCGGGTCACCTCCTCACCGGAAGGTCGGTGGTTCGATCCCAGGCTCCTCCAGTCTACATGCCAAGTATCCTTGGGCAAGATACTAACCCCATGTTTGCCTACTGGTGATGGTCAGAGGGCCCGGTGACGCCAGTGTCCGGCAGCCTCGCCTCTGTCAGTGCGCCCCAGGTCAGCTGTGGCTACAATGTAGCTTGCCATCACCAGTGTGTGAATGGGTGTGTGAATGGGTGAATGACTGATTGTAGTGTAAAGCGCTTTGGGGTCCTTAGAGACTGAGTAAAGAGCTATACAAATGCAGGCCATTATGACACCTTACCCGTTTGGCCCCAGCCTCTATACCAGAAATTTCCAAACCCATGGCAATCCCTAGCATCCCTTTGCTACAAGGTTCAGATAGTAAGGGCGGTATTTGCAATAACTTTGATTGCGGTTGGTCCATGTCTCCGTGCTGCTATCTCCACTCTTGCTGCTTTTTGCGGCCATTTCCGTCCAGCATGCTACCACAACCCCTTCAACTTCTTAATAAAAGGTTTTTAAGAAGGATACCATCCAGGGATCGTCACCCAGCCATCAGTTTCTTGTACCTGTAAAAATCTCCAGTCAGCTCTCAAAGACCCAGAAACTGTCGACAGCCTGCTCGCCAAAGAAGTTAGGGAGGGTTTCATGATCAAACCCTTTCCTAAACTGCTTTTTCTCTTCTTCTGCATCAGCCCACTGGGCATTGCCACCAGAAAAAATTCAGGCAAAAAGCGCATCCTCATTGATTTATCTGCACCTCACGGCAGATAGCTTCACTCCCAGCGATGACTTTTCTCTCAAATACTCCACAGTGAACCATACCATTTCTCTCATTAAAATCACTGGCAGAGGCACATGGCTTTCAAAAGCCGATATCACAAGTGCCTTTAAGGTCCTCCCAATTCACCCCAATTTCTGGTGCTTGTTCAGAGTCAAGTGGAGGGATGCCTATTATTTTGCAGTCAGGCTGACCTTTGGTTGCAAAAGCAGCCCCAAGCTCTTCGACTCACTCTCCGAAGCTCTATGTTGGATCCTCTCCAACAACCACAAACTGCCATTTTTAGTCCATCTTCTCAATAGTTTCCTGGTCATATCCCCTTCCACGTCCACCCTAAGGTCAGTCTTCTCCGAACTTGGCGTTCCATTGTCAGAAGAGAAAACAGAGGGACCTTCAACACCCCTGGAGTTCCTCGGCATAACCTTCGACACCAAGCGTTTCCAGGCCTCCCTGCCTATTGAAAAGCTCGACCCCATCACTCTCCTCCTCCAAAGCTTTCTCCTCATTCCCACAAATTCCAAACAACAGCTACTCTCCCTTTTGGGACACTTAAACTTTGCTCTACACATAATACCTCAAGGCTGCTCCTTTATCTCTCACTTGCTTTCACTCGCAACATCTAAACCATCACTCCTTGAATCCATTACGCTGGACAGCTCTTCCAAAGTCGAACTGCGACTCTGGCAACTTCTGCTCGCTAACTGGAACGGCATTACTTTCTTTTACGACAATCAGCTGTCCCACCACAACGACATTCAGCTCTACACAGATGCTGCCCCTTCTGCCGGCTTTGGCCTCTTGAGTTCCGCCAATATATCCAGGAGCAGTTCCTGACTTCGTCAGCTGTTTTTGAAATCTGCCCGATGGTCATCGCAGCCTTACTGTGATGCCACGAATGGTCAAAAAGATCCATCCTCATTCACTCAGACAACCTCGCCGTTGTTGACATAATCAACAAAAGCTGAAGCAATTCCCCTTCCATCATGCCCGCCATGCGTCAGCTCATGTGGCTATCAGTCACCCACCAGTTCTTAATCAAAGCAGAGCACATCCCAGGCCATTTCAGTTCCATTGCTGACTCCCTGTCTCGTCTCTCCCTCCAGACATTCAGAGCCTTGGCCCCTCATGCAGAGGCAGCTCCGACACCAGTTCCTACATTTTCAACCATGACATTCGAGATCTAAAGGTCATTCCTTGGTCACTGGCTGATGACTAAGCGTGACGGGATTAACTGAAAACTCTTGTTATATTTATGCCAAAAATCAGATCAATCTTTCAGAGATGCACAGAACAAAAAATTAAGTTGAAGGAGGAAAAAATGGTCTCACAGGTGTTCTCATTTCATATTAATCATATAGTCTGAAAAATCATGAATGAAACCACTGTACCCGGAATTATGGCAAATGCTTCAAAACAAGAAAAAGAAACATAACTTAGTTGTTGACTCATCACCATCACTTCTGGGAGGACTCTCTACTGACTGCATCAAGTGACGCAACTCTGGGGTTGAAATGAGCTGCTCAGCTTCTTTTATGACGTTTGGTTTGAGGAACGTGTGCCAATTAAGATGCAGCATGGAGAGTGGCTCGTCATCAAATAGGAGAATGAAATCTTGTTCCACCTTTGGGAGAAAATATATTAAACCACAGGGCATACTTTAAATGTCAAGCTATTTCAAACATCTCATTTCAAACTTACTAGTCCTTTAGTATCCAGGAATCTTGGGAAGATGAAGAGGATATCAGTACTTCTGCCTGGGTGATTAACAAGCTTCTGATGGTGCTAAAACAGCACAACCTGACGCAAGATGGACCCAGCAGATGCTGTTCGTGAGGACAGTCATCTCATGAACCTGTGGGTGTGCGTCTCTGGTACCTCAGACAAAGCTTATGGGATTAAGCTCCATGGAGGCGATCCTCCGCAGCAGCCTGGAGCTATTACAGATCCCGTCGGCTTTAGAGCTGGTCTGCTGTCTGGTAAAGGCCAGGGAGATTCTCCAAGCCTGGGATTTGCCGGATTGCTCCGTGATGCCACGGCTGCTGCCACCAGAGGTCTCCGCGCCTGCTGGTTCTGCATTGTCTCCGCCAGAGGTCTCCATGCCTCCTGGCCCTGCTACGCTGTCGCCAGCAGCTCCACCATTCACGGCTCCCTTGCCATCGCCTGCAGCTCCACCATTTGCAGCTCGCACGCCGCCGTCACTTCCAGCACGCCCAGCACCTGTCAAGTCACCGCCACGTTCTGCACGCCCGGCACCTTTCAAGCCACCGGCGCCATCGCCGTTTTGGAGAACTACTGAATTATGGACTTTTGTTCTGCCACCTCCGGGTCGGTCTCCAGAACTGCTTCGCCACAGTCGCCGCCATGGGCCTTCTGGTCGGCCAGTAGTACTTTTCACCACAGATTCAACTAGCTCATAAAAGTCAAAGCACAAAACATGGTTTTAAAAAGCTTTTCTAGAGATTCTAAGTAAAATAATGTTTAGGATGTTTAATAATGTTAGGAAATTTGTGAAAAACAAGCTTTGTTCTAACCGGTTTAGCTGAACCTCAATTGGGAATTATAGTTGATGCACTTGAGCTGAAGCTTGAGCCAGACATCCCAGAAGCTGGAGATGAGGGGCAATCGTAAAAAAGGAATAGAAAAAAATGTAAATACCTGTATTCCTTAGAATGCAGAGTGCTTGGTTACACCTGCCTTTATATGAATTTTGACAGTCAGCACAACATTGCCTTGTCCAACAAGGTTGCTGAATATTTCCACATCAACTTCTGTCCCTGTTGAATCCCATTATGTGACATCTGCATCAGGGGGCAGGCAAAACATACAAGGGGTTATGAAGTGACCCATGTAGACAGCAGTCCATTCCTGCAGCCAGTCTTCCGGCGCTGGTCAGTTCCACCTTCACATGGGAGGGAATAAGCGTTCAGAGGCGTTGGGAGGGGTTAGGGGAATGTGTGCGTGTCAGTATCAGTGTACATGGGATGTCTGCATTTGTGTGTGTATCCTTGTTGAATTGAAGCACTAGCATTGAAGGATTGGCCGTACCAATAGTAGAATTACAGGATTCTCAATATCCAATTTGATACCACAGTAAAAAAGAAACCAAAAGAACCCCAACCATATTACCCCACATACTTTAACCTGAACTCCTTTATTAAAATTTTAAATCACTGACATGGTGGTGGATGACTGTTTGTGTAAAATGTTGACATTATATTTTGTTGACGGGACAGATTCTGAAATGTCAGGATGGTTGCTGAATAATTTACATTACTACTATGTGGTATAATATTAGCTAAAATACATTAGCTTAAGCATTTACATAACATTAGTCACTTTAAACACTTTAACTGATGGAGCATAGTTGATTTCACTATGGCAGTGACGGCTGGATTAAGAAAAAGTGATGCGTATTTCAGGATAACAACACAAAGTATTTCCATTATCCACTCTTACTGCCATTCTTATCAACAAGCTGGGGTGGAGGTATCGCAGCACCTTCACTAGTTACATTTTTTTCTTTTGCTTGTGACTCACTGCATTCATTCAATTTTTTATGACATAAACTTTGTGGGAGGAAATGGCAAAATCAGAGTCCCCATTTAGAAGTACAAGAGACTGGCAACCCATCCGAGGTGTACCCTACCCTTTGCCATATGACAGATGGGATAGGCTCCAGCCTCCCTCCATGAACTCGAACTGGTACTTAAGAAAATGAATGGGTGGGTGCAACTATAACCATGCAAGTTTAATTATTTGCTTAATTGGTGTTTAGACTACACAAATTTCAAGTTTTTCACTGTAGTTATTGCTCAATATTCTACAAAACCATACAACACAAGCCACCACTTTGTTAATATAAATTTAAAACAAAGGTTGATTAGAGCCACTCTCTGGTTATTCAGATGTGTGTAAGTTAAATATGACTGACTGGTCACTTCGTTGTTCTGTCAGGTGAAATACTTGATGTCGTTAAGCAATTAAAAGGGTCTCTGAAAAAACAAACAAACAAACAAAATGTGATCTACTAATTTCACACCACATGCTGGTGACAAATGATTTCTTCAGTCTACAAACCTAATAGTTAACATTCTCATCAACACAGCAGACGAGTAACGGATAATCTAGCTGGAAACTGGCAGCAATGTGCGAAGAACGAATATGGCCTGCAAGGAGATGATTACAAACTACAAAGGAAAGATTTAGATCATATTTGTAGCCAGGGTGTGTGTATGTGTATCGAATAAATCTGAATAAGACAGAGACGCACGCAGTAATTGGGAATGACAGACGGGAGGAGAAGACAGAAAGAGAGAAGGAGGGAGAGGAGCAGGAGGGAGTACGGTGCAAGTGTATGCATGCATGTACATGGAAATCCTTACATTGCAGTTTGGCAGCAGAGGTCCGGAAGACAGGGAGAGGTTAGGAGCAATTGATCACGGCGAATTCAGCAAAACCCTACCACCCAGATCCCCCAGTGCTTAGTAAAACAAGTGGCGACAGAGGACGGCCAGAGGTCGCTGTCATCTTCAATGTAAACTACTGCAGCCTGTACACCCAACCGAAATCCATTAATAAAGCATGTGATCATGAATACATGTAATACTGCTATTGAATAGCAAAGTAAGAGGACAGCTGTGATCAAGAACAATTGAAAATGAATAGCTTTTCATGTGTCTTGAGATGGAGTGTATGTTGACATTTATATATGAGGTAGCCACAAATGAACGTTTACTGAAGATGGGCAAAGATGAGATGATGTTTTATACAGCGTGGATAACTGAAGGTTCGTTCCAAATCATTGCTCTTCACTATCAGAGTAAAATCTTTTTCTGCATAATAGTTTACTTTAAGGGATTTAAATAGAACGCTAAAAAATCGACACCTGTTTACAAAGCTGTTGTGTTTCTTGGAAAGAGATAAACAAGTGTGGAATTAAGAAGAAGAAGTTGAGACATAACCTTTTTATTTCTTAGCTAAGTGCCTGTGTTAAGAATGACTGGCAGCTGTTTTTTTCTCCTTTGGTTAAACACAATTTGGATAGGTTAGGATTACTGCAAGCAGGTTGCTGCTGAGCATCGCAACATCAGTCAATATCTCTGCCAGTGTGCTGGATTACTTAGTTATGCGTAACTTCACCTTCCTGCTCTAAATGCAGTACAAGTCGCCTCGGTCATGCAATCTTCCTCTACTAAAAACACTCAAGGGGGAGTTGGTTGATAACACTGAGGAGCATGATTGAGTCATTATCTTGTTCTGTGCACGAACAGTAATAATGAACAATAAGAATCAAGATGATAAGAATCACAGTCGGATTAAATTTCACATATTGGCATATATTGGAATTTTACTATATATTCGAAATACATAAAAATGAGTGCTGTCAGCGTTACCGTGTTAGCGCAAACTGATCTGCGTTAACGTGTCAAAATCGGCAAATCCTCTTTAACGAGTTAACCCGAGTAACCCCTCACACAGATTAATCTGCGTTAACGCCGTCATCACAACTAACACGATTAACAATTAACCCATCTGGAGCGCAGACTGACTCAAAATCCCTGAAAAGTCTCTGTCAACACATTTCAGGCAGTTTATCCAAAGTTTGTCCATTCTGCGCTCCAGACGGGTTGAGCGCGTTAAAAATTATAATCCCGTTAATCGTGATGCGTTAACGCGTTTAGTGGCTTTAGCCCGTTAACGTTGCCAGCACTAATTAAAATTAACCAGAATATACAGAGGATGTGAAGTGTTAAACAATCCTAAAAATCAAATAAAGCTGAAAATATCCGAGAAGAGAAGACATAACAAAGTTTGGGATATAAAATAAAGATCTAGTAAGGCTCAGGTAAACTTTATCCACACATAACACCTGTTCGACTCACATCCACTGTTCTCCTTTTTTTAATGTGGCAGTTCCAACAGATCATTGCTTACTAATAATCAAAAAAGGGATTTTCTCACTACTAAAAAAAAAATAATTGCTATACCAAAGGTTTCTAACAGGGGAGTGTATGAACACTTTGCACAGACTGGTTCACTCTACAGCAAGCTAGCCCAAAAGAAACGACAACACCAGAAGATGCTTTGTTCACTGAGAGACAGAAACACAACCTCACAGAGAGTCCTGCCGAAAATAGAGTTACATAGCAGTGGTCTCAGAGGACAAACAGTGGTCTCCAAACCATCTCCTGGGAAGTAAACACTTCACATCCAAACCCTTACGACATACAAGACCGGAAGATGGGAACCACTTTGTATTTAGGGCTGAACCCAGGTCTGAGACTTATGAAAGTAACAGAAGAGTGCGTGCAGACGTGTAGTGTTATTTAACTATGAAAGCACATCAGCAATGCTCGCTCGAGCGTGCATACAGCTGAGTTGCGGTTCCTCTCTAAGGCCATGTAAGCGCATGACAAAACGTCAGATTAACTTCATAAATGGATCATAAATTCATCTGTCTTCCACCCTCAACTCCATATCCGCCTGTCTGACCATCTTTATGTCCTCCTCACATCACTGTTCTCCCTACAGTTGTCTTCTTGTTAATCTCCCTATAAGGTCTCTCTGTCACTTACTCTCCAGTGTGATAGTGACATAGACATGACATCAAAATCAGCAACCACCTCTATCAAAGGGTATCAAAAGGTTGAGTTTATATAAAGAGCAAAAAGCAGTAAGTTGAGCAGAGCAGTAAAGGACCGAAGGAAGAATGTTAAAAGTGCAATCAATTCTACGTTTTAGAAATGGTCACGTTTTAAAACAGACTGTTCCTGTCAATGAAGGAGAAAATAGTACCACTGATGCCAGTTTTACTTCCTTTTTATTATTAGTTAAGTTTAACCATTTAAGATGGGACCGCTATAGTTGCCTTTTCATCTTGTTAATGCAGAGACTAAAGAAAAAAACTATTGAATCCGGTGTTGTTTGAAGGCAGTCGTCTGCTACCAGCAGCTTTTAAGGCAGAATGTTTTCTTGCATGCAAGGTTACTCGAGGCATGAGTGGATGCCCTGAATTAATCAATGAGGCTTAAATGTCAATATGAAACCTTTGACCATTCAGTGATTCGTTATTGGGTCTTACGCATGAATTAAGTTTTAGCGGTGACTGAAATTCCATTATACTATTTGCAGATATTCTGTTTCCTCACATGTGCACTCAGCCAGCACTACACCGATGGCTGTATGTGCAGCATGCCTACTCTGGAGCGTCACTCTGAAACAGGAAAAGCAGCACTATGTTCTTCTGAATGCACAACACATAAGATGACTGCTTTGAACTTTCCTTCCCACTTAACATTTAGAGTGAAAAACTGAAAAGGGAAAACATTTCTGACATCGCAAGAACCACTGTCAGGCCATGTTGGCACAACATGGGTTAAAAGAGCGTATGCAAATGTATTTCAATTCCATTCAGCTTGACTGCATATTGTGACCGTCATCAGTGCAAAAAGTGGGGAATAATCAATTTGCCGCTTCATGATCCAGTTTTGTCTGCCCAATAAATTTTTAGTTTGTATAGCACTAGAATATCCTTAGATATGAAATATTACAAAGGCTTTACCAGATCACACTTCACATTAATGCAGTTTTATATAGAGGCAATAACACACTGGCTACAGTACATAATGACTAGAGTGTGAAAGCCATAGATACTGGATAGCCAACCATGTGTCAGAGCTTTTGCTGTCCCCATTTGGAGGAGGCAGGAGGGAGGATGCGTGTGTATGTGTGTGACTGTGTGTGTATGTGTGTGTGACTGTGTGGGTGTTTGAGGATAAATGCATGCACATGTGCATGAAGGGCACAGAGAAGCCAGCAGTCTCCCGAAAGAACACTTTATTTGGAAAGAGCCTCCCATGACCTGGCTTGATCTCGTGCCTCATTTCTTGGGTGGGGGTTGTGCACGCCCGTGTGTTTGTGTGTGAATGCTCAGTGTTGGGGATTTACAGATCTTTGAAACGGCTGTGCCCCTGAGGATAGGACTGCACTCCCACCAGTGGCTCACAGTGCTAATCTGACTGACAGCTTGGTCCAGCTTTCAGCCAACAAAACAGCCCACTGGCAAGGTCCAAATACCTGACTGCTGAGGAATCTGATCTGCCATGAGATGACAGAGGAGAAGCTACTCACCCCTCTGTGTGCCTAAGCAAATGCTCAACTGCCTGTCTCTCTCTCTCTCTCTTTCTGCCACTTTCTCTGTCTGCTTGTTTGTCAGCACTACACTACTAGACCTACACATCCTCGGACTCAGCTGGATATGACAGTTTGACAGGCTGTCACAGTTATAAACCAGAAAGGCAGTAGGATGACACTGTCACGGTACCCTTCGGCAAGCATTTAGGGAAAAAAAAACAAACAAAACAAAAACAAAACCTCTTTCAACTTTTGAACCTTCCTAGCTTCATTTTTCAAATATGCATTATTCGATATTTTTGAATGCCTCTTGGTTTAAAGAACTAGTTGTCACAACCAGTTTTTTTTTTTTTAAAGGAAAGCACTTTATGACTTCACTTAAGGCTCATTCTGTTTGGACACTGACGATAAGGCTTCTGTTACCGCACATATTCACTAATAAGGCAAAGCTACAAAAAAAAAAGAAAAGAAAAAACTCCTGCCACGTCAGTTAAAAACACTCCCACAAGCCATCTGTCTTGTTTCTTTTCTCCTTCAGGGGCAAACTGAGAGCTTATTTAGCTAAGATGCCCACTCATCAATCAGCGAGGCTTTTCCATAAGCCATCCAGCACAGCTTGAACTGAAGGACCCTCATAATTGAATATTAAACCCCCGATGAGTAGCAAGGCAAACTGTGATGTTGACTCGAGGCTGTAGTGTTCTGTCGCCGTTGTGTTGGCAGAGATACCTGTGGTGCTGTTCAGTGTAGCGTCAGTTGCATCCTGCCTACCCGAGGTTATTCTGTCACACTGTCACAATTTCCATCTTTTGGATAAGAAAAGTGTCTACAGACAAACATCCAAACTCGCACATGGGACCACAGATGCAAGCAGGCATGGATCTATTTGGCACGCAAATATGTAAACACAGCTGGCTTTTACTCAATAGCAGCACTTGAAAGAAGGCTGCAGAAATTGCCTATTGTTCAGTTAAGACAAGGAGTAAACGTGACTTTGACTGTTTTTATTTTGGTCTGTATTTACCGTAGCACGCTGAAGGAATCTCTACACAGCAGCAGATCAAACAGAAGATCCGGGAGCAGCCCATGATTCTGCACTACAAATATAATTGTATTTCTATTAGACCTGAAAGCAAAGTAATATTGTGAGATAAGGAGTGAAATCACAGGGAAATTGCATTTTTCTGGTGTCTTGCCCACATAATCTGATGTATGAAATGGAGGTGGAATGTCACGAAGGGAGGTACTCTTGAAAAGATCCAAATCTGCTTTGCCCGTTATTATAAATTTGGATGTTTTTCAAAAGGAAAATCCTGTCAGCGATGGAGAGAGGAGTAGAAAGCTGAGTTTTTAGGTCTCTGTGTCTTGAAGTGCTTCCACAAACATTTTACATCATATTTTCCATGTAGTTTTTCCAATTTATCTATAAAAAGTGAGTTCAAATCAACAGATAATGCATTCATTGTAGCAATAGTACCGTAACATCCTGAGAGTATAACCAGTTGATTAATTTATTTTTTAAATAATCATTATTTCCAATCCAGGTTTGGTTTTTCTGAGATTTGGTTTTGCAAAATATCTTCAAAATCATCTAATCGCCATATTTCTTTAGAAGCAATATACATACTGGCTACTGCAATACACACAATTTGCCACAAAAATATACATTAACAAGCCACCACGTCACAAGAAAGCCCTTTTTTTTTTTTTCGTGGGAAGCTGGAGATGCAATCCTCAAACAACTTCAAGCAAAACAACACACCAGCTCTCCTGCTAAGACAGCCCCTGTGATAGCCAAGTGGAGTCTTAAAGATATGGATTATTCAGACCCATTCAGGCATCAGTGTGCAGACAGACAGACCTCAGCAAAAACATCCCCATGCTGTATATCCTTTCTGCCTAATTGCTCTATGGGGATAAGCTGATTTACATGTATGCAAACAATGATTGTGAACAGTAACATTCAAGGACTGTAGCTGTTGCAGAAGACAAGCGCGCAAAACTGGGATTCACGTTTACGCTATTTACATTCGATTTTCCAACAGCATCAAAGTTTAATAGAGAAAAGCTAAGCGATACTGCAATATGCAAGCTTACAACTTTTAGTCAAGGTTTCAATAATTATGGCATATGTGGGTTAATTACATCTCTTACATTTTGAAATTGCACCATGGCACGCCATCGGGATTAATGAGATGCTTTCATAATTGTACTTTTATATTATTGCTTCAGGTCAGGTAACATATTTTAAACATTGATGACGCACGGCATAAAAGAATATAGACTTGTTTTCGTTTATTTGGTTAGAAAAGTGTGGGAAGAATTTTCTGGCTAGTCCACAAATAGCTAGCAGAGACATAAAATTGGCTGCCAGCAGCAGAGTTTAACAGGTACACTACTGTACTCTTGGTATTTACATCTATTCTCGGAAATCGTTGCTGCTGCAACCTCGACAAAGAATACCAACCCTCTTTCACGGTTATAATCATCCCAGCGCGTAGAAGCTGACTCCCTGTCTCTTCTATTAAAAAAAAGCACTGCTCTTGTCATCAGTATAATGTCTTAATAATTATCATCCGAGGGCGCAACTCGAGAGCGCGACTAAGACACGGGGAGAGAAGCGCAGCGTGGATAGACTCGGAGAGCAAGCAGCACCCCGTGGATGCATGATGAATGAGGGTGTCAGTTGTATTCACCCAACTAGCAGCGCAGTCTCTGAAACTGTCAGTCCCCGTGCACTGAGACCTGTCTCATTAACCACAGTGATCAGGCATTAACAAGACAGGCAGTAAGAGAGCAGGGAAATAAATCATTTTTAAAAGATGGTGAACCACCACTTTTTCTTTAAAAAAAAAAAAAATTGTAATAGACATTAAATTTGTTTCACTGGTGATCAGCATGACAAGATATGGCACATTAAAGCTCATCTTATGAGTTTGTTTTGGTTGCGTATTAGGATCAGAATGGAAATATTTGCATTTCTAGTAATTACTCCAAGTAGGTTTTGATAAAGTATTTGTTATTCAATTATGTGACTAATGATGAAGCGCTGGCTCATAATCGCTAACAGTGGATTCCATTTTCTTGCTCCCTACTGTTTTTGGTGTGCTGCATTATTGATAAGGAGCTGACATTTTACACTTTTCTGAAGGCTTAGCCAGAGTCCCTCTACAGTCACCTGCAGCACTGTCTCCACAACAACCACACTGACAATCTAATATCACAACATGGACTCTGTCGGATTCATATTACATTTATTAGCAGGTTTGTGGTGACTACACTGGTTCGTGCCTTCTACTGGACTAGTTTGGCATTTTTATTTTAGAACATTGAATTTTCATTCCATAAAATTTAAATGCATTCAAGATTTGACAACTGGTGTTCCTTGATTGTTGAGGAAATTTACTTTTATATGTATCCTTTAAAAATTTCCTTTTAATGTTTTTGTGGGGGGAAAAAAATGAGAAAATGCCTCTCTGAATCATTCCTGCTGCTTTGGTTGACAGCAGCAGGGCGTGGCTGGGAGTCAGCTCAGGTTAGTCCGTGTTTTCCAACATCAATCATCCTTAAACTTAAAACCACCTGCCCAGTGTGGTGCAAGCCCCTCTTGTGCTGCTAAAACAGCTGCAACTGATTGAGACATGGGGATGTGTGAAACAGCACCAGGACATTGGAAGTGGATCATTTGCCTCCTGCTAGTTTCAGAGTGGATTCTCAGAGAAGCAGGCTTGTTCTGGGCATCCTGTAAATGCTTTATTGTACTGGGATCTGGCAGTTTGGAGGCCGGGTCAAAACCTTGGGCTCTTTGTCGCATTCCTAGAATCGTTCCTGAACTGTTTTTGTGGTGTGGTGGGGTGCAGTGTTCCACTGGGGGAGGCTGAAGTCATCTGGGAGCGCCATAAAACATGCCTTGTTTTCCAATGTTTAGGTGGGTACATATCAAAATTAACATCTACATAAATGCCCGAAACCAAGATTTCCCAGGAGAGCACAGCATTGTAGTTGGATGATGCACAGTTACAACAATAAAACCAGTATGACACACTGGTTTTATTGTTGTAGCTGGTCTTGTAGTACACAATGGCTAAACTGATGAGTGCATAAAGACTAAAGCATGTTGTTCATCAGTCTTTAAAATGATCCACTCCAAAAGTAAGAGCTCATTCAGAATATTCATCAGCAACATCATCAAGAGGAGGAGTGCAGAAATTTTAGCACTCTTAAAAACTTTTGAGAATAAATTTGCAGACTACTGTGAACATTAAACACATGCATTACGTCCCTGACATAATATTTACCCACCACATTACAGACGTACGAGAGCGCATTTGTTTATTTTTTTTCTCGCCGTCTTTTTCAAAGCAGAAAATTAGGCACACACTTACACACTTCTTCATACTGCAGGTTTATGTACACCGATAAGGTCTCGTCATACACTTACTGTATCATTTGACATGGGTCATTACACTGTTGCAAACCTGGAACCCACAATACTGCACAGCGTGTGCCTTCCACAAACTAACTCAGGCTCCTAGCCAGTGTGCGTCCTCTCGTGCGTGTTACTCTCGCTATTCCGCCACAAAAAGACACATAAAGGAAACACAGCCTACCTCGGCTCGCAGTGACAGCTCCGTACGTCGACTCGTTGCAGGAGATGGCAACAATGTGATGCTCGCAGTAAAGATCGCGGTTCGTAAGCGCAGAAGTTTTGACAAGTCAGTGAGTCATGGATCACACAAAGAGTGCCAGTCCCTTACTGGTCTGTGTAAAGCAAGCCACTGTACAGGGTGTATGACAACGCCCCGAAACAAAAGTGATCCGGTTGATCCTCGGGTAAATCATTACGATTATTAAGGATGTTTCTCTCCAATTTGGCTACGCGCACCGGCGCGCTGCGTTTACCTCCCAAAGTGATCCTCAAAGCAAACGTCCCCTAAGGACACGTGATCAACATACGGGGGACGAGAATAGCTCTCAATTCCCCACACAGTAGCAGCTGGGATCGGTTACACCGCTGCTTTAGTGCCCGTTCAAAGAACCCGAGCTGTGCGCACCCATACTCCTCCTCCTACCATTTCCCCATCCCCTGTGACCTCACGGTGTCGCTGTCATTTGTCTTCACCTTAGCAATTTTGATCTGTTAATATAATACACCTGTCTCCTTGGCCCGTTGATTATTAAGACGCGGTGGAAATTCTTTATTTCCCAAAGTCGATATACTTATATGAAAGTTTTCTTTAGGATCGTAACTCACAAATGTGTAT
>VOQK01022663.1:15947-26246 GCA_015052645.1 Benitochromis conjunctus
TTTATTAATGTGGGATGGACCCGAAATGTGAGCAGTAAGGAATCAGGAGAGGTGTGTGTGTGTGTGTGGGGGGGGGGGGGGGGGGGGGGGGGTTTTTTTTTTTTGTGGGGGGGGGGGGGGGGGGGGGGGGGGGGGGGGGGGGGGGGGGGGGGGCGACCCTAAACATGTGTAACGAGTCTGGCAGAGGAAGGAGTTTCCCAAACACACAGGTAGAAGAAGAGGAAGCTCCAGAAAAAGGGTAACAGGACTCTGATTACTCTGTTTTCAGTGCAAGGAAGACACTGAGCTAAAGACTGCCACAACAAGGACACCACTGCTGGTGACGGGCATGGCCAGAGGAACTCACACTCGAGGTTGAAGGTACACACTTGCAGCACACATACACAGTAGCATACAGCCGTTCTTCACATTATTATTTCCTATCTTGAAGATCCAGGTGCCACACACTCTGTACTTTGTCAGGGTGTCAGGACACATGGTAAGAGAAAGCTTATGATGGTACAATGATGCAACTTTTAAACAACAACAACTTCAATAGAAGTGAATTGCAAGTTGCTGGAGCAAGTACTGGCTACCAGTCAGACCAGGCACAACTACAGCCATGATCATGAGGAGGAGACAGCAGAGAGCAAGCTTGGGATTATACGTTGACCATCATATGTATTGATTTCTATTTTTGTAAGCAGTCATCAGTTCCATTGATAAACTGGAAAGCTGCGGCTCTTGGACCCTCTTACTGCGTTTCCTACAGTCAGAGTTTCCCTGCACAGCGGACGCTGTGTTGTTTAGCTTGTGTTTTGTCCTTGAACACATTTCCTTGAAATGAGCCCGTTTTTGTCTGAGTGTGTGGCTGGGATGTCGTTCTTGGAGGAGTTTCTCTGATAAACCTGCTATGTAAGGCATGACAGTGTTGTTCCATTTCTCAGCCTGATCCTCCCTAGTCAGTGTCTGACCTTCTTTACTGTGCGTCTTCGCTGGTTTGATGAAGGCCCAGTGGGGATAACGTGTCTGTGGTCCTTCTCTTTCCCCTCTGCCTTAGAGGGAACATTTTCTGCCGGGTGTTGAAGAGTCCTGTCACCCGAAGTTTGTGTTCCAGAGTAGGTACTGGTCTGTGTGGGGGCTTCCACTAAACTTCAATGTTGAGGTTTCCATCCTCCTCGATGTGCACAGCACAGAGCTTTGGCAACTGTGGGAAGAAAAAATGCTTTTAACAGGAAAAAACCTCCAGCAGAACCAGAGTCAGGGAGGGTCGGCCGTGACTAGACAGTTGCTAATGTAAAGGTGATGAAGAATATTTCACCTTCCATAAGAGAGGCAGAGATGAATAATAACTGATGATTAAATGCAGAGTGGTGTATAAACACATGAGAGGAGAAGAAACAGCACTAACTAAAGCCTTAAACTGCTTCTACAGCAGAGGGGCTGAATGCTCCCATTCTACTTTCACTAACCCTTCAAGTAAGCCCGCTGTGTGAGAGTTAAGTGTTCTGTTGCATACAGTACTATGAGGTCATTAAGATAAGATGGGGCCTGATTACCAAAGATCTTTTATTTAAGGAGAAGGTGTATTCAATGGGGAGCCAATGAAGGGAAGCCAGTGCAGGAGAAATGTGCTCGGGGAGGGAGACAGATTAGCTACACATGTAACTGTGACAGCCTTCCCAACACCACCTCGATTAAAGAGAGTCTGATTTAGAAAGTTACATTTTTATTTTTATCAACAACAAAAAAACAATTAAGGGGAAATAATCCTATGCTGTAAACAGCAAGTCTGTTCAATAGGGTCACTTCCCCGTGCACTTGTTCCCCTTTTGGCAACAAGTGAGCAACTAACGAGCAGTCGCTCTTCCTCTGCACAGCAGCTCCTCCCAGTCCTGCTTCCTGATCCGCTCTTAGACCCAAACAGACAAAGGCTGCTACTTTAGTTTGAATCAAACCGCAGCACAGACATCGCAGCTGACACCAGCTATGGATATGAAAAACAGATTTAGATGGTGCTTTATTGGCATGACACTTTATAAAAAACTATATTCAGAATCCGTGAATGCTTTCAATTATAAATGCCACTGTAAGATGGTGGTAGCTACACCCTAAGGCTACATCTTTGCAGCCCTGATCTCTGTGAACAGCACTCATGCAAACTACTCGGTGGTCATAAGAAACTTTCTTGACGCATGCTCGTCATCCAAGTGAAGCTTGAAAATCCCAGAACGCTGATTGGGAGAAAGGGAGAGAAGTCGTTGGTTCACACTCCACACCACACGGTGGCGGCAGTCGCTGTGCTGTTTCCTGTCAACCACCAATAAACGCGAAGAAGAAGAAGAAGAAGCAGCAGCAGCAGCAGCAGCAGCAGCAGCAGCAGCTAGCATGTCTGCAGCCAGTGTCCCCGTACAGACGTCTGAAAATGGAAACGGAGGTTAGTAATGAAGTCATTCTGACCGATGCCAACATCGCCTGGGTGTGGTTCACGTGGGGCTTTTTGAAACGATAGCTGTTCGTCGTAGGTGCCGCCTTTTCTCTGCTGTTTCTCACTGCGGCCGCCATATTGCTGAGGGCAGTCTGTGCACAAAAGCAGGCGGCTTCTAAGCGTTTCGTGTGCTCTGCTCTGTTGTCCATGTTTGACTGACACATCCGGAGCGATCATTTACTGTCTGGCTGTGCTGCGCAGCATTAATGCGCAGAAACAAAGAGTCGAGGCGGACACGAGCTTCAGTAATGGCAGCGGTACAGGCTGGTCAAAGCGCTACACGAGAACCCGGCTGGTTACACTTTCCATTGACTTCGTGCTGCTGCTGCTGTTTGGGTTGCCATGGCAACACTGTGACGACGACTGTGACGGCTCAGCAGTCTGCGCTGATGCTGAGCCCTCACTATAGCATGGCTCAGTATTAGCTGTGATGTCATCAAACAGAGCTGCGGTGAGTCCTGTCTTTAGAGAGTTTGAAGTTTGGGAGTCGGTCCAATAACAGGACAAATCAAATTCTTTCCCATGTTGTAGTGCTGTCGGTACCGGGCTCCGGTACCAGGCAAGGCTCGAGGCTAACTCTCTGCCACGGTTGTTCTGGTGCGCCCAACTTTTTTTCTTAGGTGCACCCAAAGTTTTCAATCACATCTCTTAACACCGCAGTTTCCATGTTCACTTTTTTACTGGAGATTTGCTGTCCGTACAGACAATATTGATTTGTAAATGATTAACTGACAATCAACACAGAGGTCTTTATTTGGAGCACAGATCTTCAAGACAGAAATGTAAACTATATTGTAGGCAATGTTAAACTTCACCATCATCTCAGCCTTCTCTGATGACCCGTTTGCTGCTGCTGAAAGGCAGGCAGACACTTGGGCATTTATGGCAGCATGTAATGTGTTTTCTGTCCAAATCACAGACACACAGTATCCCACAGTCATGATTTTTAGTTCACAAACACTTCTTATTATGGCTTATTGCTCCTGAAACTTTGGAGGTTTTATCTCAGTACAGTTCTGTACAGTTACAGAAGGATACAAATAATTATCAGGCTAAATGTCCTTGGTTTATTGAAATAATAACACGTTAGAACAATAAATGTATCGTTTTCTGTTGTAACCCACAAACTGAACGGTCATTAACGACACGCATTTTTCACGTTTTCACTAAAACAGTTCACTACTTCCACACCTACTTGGTTGTAATGGAGGTGGAGTTAATTGGATCTGCTCTCCCCGCCCAGCGACTTCTCCGACGCAGGGGAACAGATTCTGTCGGGGATACCTGCCTCGGCACAACACCAGGCCAGTGTGAGACATCACCTGAGAGGTTGATGGCTCTGTGTCAGAGGATCAGGCCTTAACTTAACCAAACAGTTATCAGTGGTTCTTTTCATCTTGTCTCATCACCCACATCTACATCCACCCAGGCTGCTCACCTCTCTCTATCCACCTGCAATTTCAAACGTACACACACCTACAGGAATAGCTGGACAACGGCCAATCAGAGAGGTCCCGCCCCTGACTCTCTGATTGGTTTAGACTACGATATGGGCATAATGTGTGTCTGTTGTTGACCACGCGGAGTCTTTCAGAGTTGCGGAGACCTTTTTCTTTTCTACTCAAACGGCTGGTTACACCGCACTGTAGAGCCCTGCCAGGTGAGTGGAGCAGGGCCCGGTCCAGTCAGCTGAGGGAGGGAGGCCCAGGCTGGACTATCAAAGTGCAGGGCTTAGTGTAACCACACATCGGGTCGAGGCAGCAACCAACGACTTGAACGGCGTGGAAGGTTGCAGTGTAGTAAGTCTACATAGGGCTTTCCAGGAAATGAAATCAGAAATCAAGAAGTAGATTGAGCGTTACTTTCCCTGCAGTGACCAGCTGCTTTCACACCCTCGGACCCAAATCCTGTAAAAGCTGCAGCAACAAATTGACTCGTTAGAACCTAAGAAAGATACCGACTGGCTTAGTTTTTTATAAATGAAATGTAATTGGACTGTTGTGACAAGGTGTGAATAAAAAGTCAGTTTAGTAGTTACATGTGTGAAAGTAGTAAGGTGACACCTCAGCGTCAGTCTGGTCAGTGTTGGAGCAAGGACAGCACAGTTTTAGAGAAGGAAATCAAACCTGTTTGTAAGCTTTGAGCTTCTCGCTTGTCAAACTGCTTCTTTCATTCAAACATCAAACAGCAGCGTAAAACTCTTCCATTGTATACTCACAAGCCACAGCCAGTCCTGGACGGCAACGCCTGTGCTTCACTAACGTTTGCCCCGCTAGCTCAGCAGCTCCGGGCAACTTACTACATGTTTGATGATGTTTACATGATGTTGCCTTCCATAATTAGTTTTTAACATCATCTTTGTCCATTTCAGGAAACAAGAGGATGACATGTCCGCTGCACGCCTGTAACAGAGTGTACAGCGACACGAGTGCTCTGGAGAGCCACATCAAGGACCATGACATCCCGGCTCAGTCTCTGCCCGGTGAGGTCCTGACTCCACCGTAGGTTGTGGCTGGAAACAGAAGTATTATGGAGGCAGACATGGTTTATTGCTGTCGGTCCTTACACCTGCTCCACTGAACACTGCTGTCCATCGAAACATGTTTTTGTGTTCACGACAACAACGGTGGTATCATTTCTGCAGACAATGTGACTGCAGCCCGCACTTGCGAATTGCTGTAACACGTGTGGCAGTGATGGCTGTACTGTGGAGCTGCTGCTGTGGTTCCCTGTCATGGATTACTGGGACTCGTGAAGTAACTGTGTCACCGTTAATGGTAACAGTGGGAGTTTGGGTGTTGTTCACAGCTGTGATTTTTTTTTCAGTGTGACGTTTCACACCCTGTTTTCCATTTGTTGTGTTACTTTATTCTAAAGTGTAGCTGAGTCGTGAAAACGCTCAAGTACCATTCAGATGTTTGACAGCGTTGTTGCTGTTCACAGGTACACCACAGTAGTCCCAGGTTATTCCTCTAATAAAAGCTGGGGCTATTAAATGATATGAATACACAAATGTTATCTGGGCCACAGTGATAAGAAAGAGTGCAGAAAGCAACCATGGCGATGTTATAATGGAGGTCATGGAGGAACCCATCAGCTAACCTGCTGACTGATGGCTGGGACAGAGGGGGTTGTCACCCTGATAGTTATCCTCTAAATGTCAGAGCTGAAGGTTTTCAGACTGCAGTCTCTCTTGTTGCTGTTCCAATGCTGTTGGACACAAATGAAAATCACTAGGATTTTTTCCTGTAGCTTGCAGGTTTTGCACATTCCTGTGGAGATGTTAATATGATTATGACAAAGGTCTATATTTCGTGTCCTCAGGTAAGGTGCTGCTGTGCTCTACTGTCGGCTGCGGTGGTTCTTTCTCCAGCATGCAGAAACTGATGGAGCACACGAGGCATCATCACAAACCCAACATTTTCTTCCAGTGAGTCGGCCCGTGTTCCCCTGATGTGTCGCTGTCAGTGAGCGCTACACGTCTTTACAGTCCTCTTGCTTCTCTTTCTTCAGGTGTGAAAGCTGTCGCACTAAGTTGCGCTCATACCGTGGCCTGCTGACTCACCTGCACACCTGTTCTAAAGTCACACGGGGTAAAACGAAGCCTGCTGAACAGACACCCCCTCAGCCTGCTGCTGTTACCAACCCAAAGTCCACAGACCAGCACCTCCCACGGCTGGAGTCGGTGTCCGCACCCCAGCAACTGCCGCCTCAGATCCCAAACCCAGATGGAGCCATCCACCTTGCTGATCCTCAGGCACACTCTTCACCTCCACCTCTGCTCAGTTCCCCTGTCTTACCTCTCCAAGAAACGTCCCCTCTTCAACACATGAAGGAAGTTCATACTTTGCTCAAGGAAAAAGCACCCAACATGCTCTCATGTCTAAAGATGGATGGTCCAAAAGCAAGTGCTGACCCTCCTGATCTCCAGGTTCAGCACCAGCCACAGACCAGGTCACCTGAGACCGTCCATCCTGCTCCAGGATCAGCACCTCATTCTCCTCCTGGGTCATCAGCTATCTGGAAGAAAAGTCAAGGTGAGTTTGGGTTCATTGCAGACAAGCAGAGTCAGCGCAGCCCAGTGCAAGTGCAGCAGTAGTTAAATAAAGTAGTTTCCTGGTTGATGATTAAAAACAGGTCGCAGATGAAACCCGTCAAAGCCTTAAAGTTATCCTGTGATGTTAGCATCCTTTTGACTGCTTTTTTGTGAACAAATCAAAAAGCTCACAGTAATTTGTTTTTGCATTAGGTTTGGCCTGCAGCAGACGCATCCTTTGGGAGCACACCAGAGGGCGCTATACATGTGTGCAGTGTGGCCACGTGGTAACCAACCGCAAGGAAATGACCCTGCACATCAGCAGTAAACACAGCAGCATCAAAGCTGTGGAAGATGCAGGCAGCTCTGCTGCTAACACTTAGTGTGGCCGCTCTAAGTGTCTGTATGTGTCAAGGTTTTAGCCAAATTCTGAGCGCTGGCTGTGCACAGCAGGTCGACTCGGAGCATGAAACCCACAGGAGTAATGTGCATGTATCTGCTTGGCTAATGATGCTAATGAATATTACTGTTTGTGTAAAGCATCTTCACCTGTTGAATAAAAGGTTCAGACGTTTTTGTTTAAATATCTGACTTTTGGGTCACTTCTAGCACAGACAGAGAAGACTGATGGATGGAGTGCAGGAGGACATGCAGAGGGTTGGTGTGACAAAGCCTAAAGAAAAGCTGAGAGAAGAAGATGAGTGCAATAGTTTGAATTCACTGATCCCTGTTCAGTGAATGAACCTGAGTTAACTGCAGTAATTACTTCCTCCAAATCATCAACGTGTCTTTTAGACCCCATTCCTACAAGACTGCTCAAAGAAGCCCTGCCATCAGTTAATGATTGAATCTTAACCATGATCTGAGGTATGTTACAGGCCCTCCTCCCCGTATAGATTCAAATAAAACCTTTCAGGTTTTTGTGCTCAGCCCTAAGAGCATCTGTAGACTCTGGATGGCATTACCATGGCAGCCAGTAACATTGTTAATGATGTTTGAGTCACTTTTGACCAGAACATTTTCTTTAATGTAGGACTGCTTTCTTCCATTTGCTCAATGTCTCTAAAATGAGAAACATCCTGTCTCAGAGTGATGCTCCAACTCGTTCATGCATTCATTACTTCAAGGCTGGACTACTGTCATTCATTATTATCCCATGATGCATCGAGTCTTACGCTCTGTGTTTGTACACCTCTCTGCATTTAATCATTATTAATCTCTGGCTCTCTTCCGTAGGGTTGTTTGTCTTGTCTCTCGCCCCCAACCGCTTCTTACTGTTAAAAGGGAGTTTTTTCTTCCCACTGTCACAAGTGCTTTCTCATAAGGGGTCATCTGTGTTGTTGTAGGCTCTTTACCATACAATATTAAGCAGCTTGAGCTGATTGTTGTTGTGATTTGGCGCTGTATAAATAACATTGAATTGAAGTGGTTGGATCCTTGGCTGCTCCACTCTGCATGCCAAATATCCTTTGACAATATCAAAGGAATCCAAGTTGCTCTCTGATGCATCCAAAGCACTTGCGAATAGAAAAAGGTTCTTGTATGAATGGGTGAATGAGGCATATTGTTTCACGTGCTTTTAGTCTACAGGTAGAGTAGAAAAGAGTTATATCAACTAGATTAGAAATCCAAGAGCTGATCACTTAATTGTTCCACAGGGGGAAATTTGGTTGTGCACTGCACGTGCATCATGTTCCCACCACTAACAGGTGTTTAACAAAAGTCCCAGGACTGCTCCTTTTTAATAAATGTCCAGCTGCTGGAGGGTTGGTGGTGTGGACACTGTTGGGCCATTTTGCAACATCCAATGAAAAGAGCTATAGAACGTGAAACGTTCACATTCAAGGTGTGTGCTAAATTTCATGACCTTCTGCTTTCCAAGCCACCAGGGTGCACCATTAAATGAAAATGTTCACGTCATTAAACCCTGATGGACATAAACTAAACATAAGAAAAAACATAAATCAGACCAGCTCCTTAAGATTTTTGCTGTTCAGGTTGCTCAAGTTTAAGCACCTTGAAGTGCTACCTCAAAGTGTGAAACATGGCATTTTCTGTTCCCACTGTGGAGCTGTGGTAGTTGTTAAATACTTCAAATATAAAATGTGTTCAGGGGCAGACCCTTATCACAGCTGAGAAGTCTGAGTCAGATTAGACAGTGTTTTAAAATAAAAATGTCATGGCAAATGCACCCTGTGGCCCAGGTCTGTAGTGTACACTTATAACCAGACTCCTGCTTGGCTGGGATCAAAGAGCCCAGAGACTTTTGTGTCTTTGCTTGTTACATGTGTACCAAATGTAATTCGTGTAGCTCAAACTACGTGTACGTAGTACTTCCTTATAGCCTGCATAGGTGGCGCTGTAGAGCCATTTTGAAACGCCCATGTCCCAAACAATGTGTTTTTACCTGTGATTTTGAGCACGTTTAGGCTCAATTTGATTAATTTGCCTGAAAAACAATAGCCATGATAACGATAAAGGGAGGGGTGCTCGTGGGGTAATAAAGCTGGACTGTAGTAGTCCTCCAGGCTTTACTTTGAAATTATCTTTGACACGCCCCTCCCGTCTTGTGACCGGCAGACTTCACAGCCAATCACAGGCTACCATCTGGAAACATGGCGTCTGGCTTTGTGTGGAGATGTGCGGCGCTTGTGCTCTGCACACACATGCTTTGTGTTGTAGAGACCGAGACTAACGAAAAGGCCCAGAGAAAGAAGGACATCCGAGACTACAATGATGCTGACATGGCGCGGCTCCTGGAACAGTGGGAGGCAAGTGTTCCCATCCAGACAGCCGCTGTTAGCCGCTGGCTAGGTGACGTTAGCCCGGCCAGGTGTGACTGTCTAACTGATATATTGGTGAGCCAGGGATCACTTTTAGATGCTGTACTCTGTCGTCGCCACGGACAGCCACACCACCACAGTCGTTATAAGACCGAGACGTGGCGCACATCCACAGTGGGAGAGGTGGAGGTGTTCTTTCGAGAGGAAGTTATTTCTGATCCCGGTGATCCTTCTAAGATGTTTGTTTTTCAGTAACAGTCTTTCCTCTCCACCCCGGTGCTTACTCACAGGGGGCCATTGACCTGTCATTGTACGCTCCTTACCTTACTGTATGAGGCGCCTGCTGTTGTGCTCTCAGCAGTCTGATATGGAGTTATCCACATTGTAACAGACTGAGTGTATAGATACAGGTTAACTTAAACATATGGTTGTCCCTTCTGCTTGGTTTGGTGTTAGTGTCAGCCATCCTACTTTTCAGAAGGAGGTACCTCCTACTTTCACTCTGAAATGATCGTGAAATGAGTCTCTTTTAAACCAGTTATTTTAAGAAAAAAACATGAGTGAAAAAGACTTTCACTTGTTTAAAAAAAACCTCAGGTGTATTGTTCTGATAACTGCCACCTAAATATTTGTGTCTCTAGTGCAGGGGTGGGGGACTCCAGGCCTCAAGGGCCGGTGTCCTGCAGGTTTTAGATCTCACCCTGGGTCAGCACACCTGAATCACATGATGAGTTCATTACCAGGCCTCTGGAGAATGTTAGGACATGTTGAGGAGGTAATATAGCCATTTAAATCAGCTGTGTTGGATGAAGGACACATCTAAAACCTGTAGGACATCGGCCCTCGAGGCCTGGAGTTGGACACCCCTGATGTAGTGTGAGAGTATAAAATAGGTTAAAACGAGTGAGACACTAACAGCAAACCATTTTCCAGTATCAGCCGCTGTTTCATCTTAAACTCTTTTTGTTTGTGTGTGTGTGTGGTTTTTTTTTTTTCCCCCCCCCCTTCTTTTG
>VOQK01022665.1:9943-21152 GCA_015052645.1 Benitochromis conjunctus
TGCATGTTTGTTTCTGACTTTTTTAGGTGCTCTGTACAGAGCACCTAAAAAAGTCAGAAACAAACATGCACATATGCCATATTCATTTCATAATTCAGAATGAATCCCAGGAGGTACACAAGTTATGAAAATGACATCATCCTTTCAGTCATTCATTCTCTTCAGACTTTGTGCACAGGGGCAGGTGTTCTAAGTGGAGAGGTTATCGTCTATTGCTAGATAGTGATCACATTAAAAAAAAAAAAAAAGAATCACAGAGGCCAGCCTTGTAAAATCAACAGACACGGCACATAAAGGATTTCCTTTCTCACAACCACATGACCTGGAGGTATGTGCTCTCTGCAGATGTACCACAATACTGACTGTGTACTCAGACTCTCTGTTTAATCAGTTCAGAAGTGTAATCAGGTGCTTTAAATCAACCAGAGAAATGAAGCATTTAGCAGGGCCAGTGTGAGCGCAAGATGTGCACCATCTGATCTGTGACTACCTGCTGCTGTACTAAAGTGAAAATGATAGTGGGGAAACATTTTCTCCTTTTTTTTTCTCCTTTTGATAACATCACTGTTGGTTTACTGGTCTTAAAAACCTAAGAATGAAGAGTACATTTAGCAAACATGACCTATATCAACTGAATTTTATCTGATAAGAACAGCAAATAACAAAAAATGATGGTGTGGCATCTAGCTTGTTTTTATTGTAAATGCTGACACCTAGTGGCCACGCGTGCATAGCATGTAGTTAAGAGGGAACATTTTGGATGTACCAGCTGTGGTGACGCCTGGTGAATAAAGGAGCAGTCGAAAGTTTTTTGTTCTTCTCCTTCTTCTTTGTTTCACCACATAATTATATATCCAAAAGTATTTTGTGTGTATGTGTGAAAACATATAAACATATTATAACAATGTAATCCATCATATCTATTCTTTGAGTGATTTTGGTTCAGCTATATTTTGGTACTTTTCCAGTATTTTAAAACCTTCTCCAACCTCCTCATTTCATTTTTCGCAGTATTTATCTATACACATAAAAACACACATGAGACAAGCATGTGTCACCTCTGAGCATGTGCTGATTACAGGAAACAGTTCAATATTCTGATGTAATTATGTACTTATAATTTCTTATAGCTAAGTTCAATTTTACCAAATACATAATTCCTATTTTGGTGTCATTTTTAGACATAATTTGCATTTCTTGTTTCATGTTTTCAGATTTCATTATATCTAGAAGATTTTTCTTGTGGTGTTTAATTAAGTGCTGTTATTCTTAAGCTTCTGACTAAAATTCATTTTAGCCATGGGAGAAACTGGCATTTCCATCATTTTCAAAAACTGCTTCAACCTTCTGTTTCCCTTTCACCTGTTTTTACCACCCAAAAGATTTCCTCATTTTATCCTCATTAAGTTAAGATTTCTACATAGTATTTTTTTTTTTATTATTACATTTAACATTCAGCATGTACTTTCTGTTTACTTTTGGGATCATTCCTTTTGTTCTGCAAGGCCAAATGCACTCATACACCAGTGGATGCACTGATGGAGATTTGGGTATCAGTGCCTTGCCTATGGACACTTTGACATGTCGATTGAAGGAGCCAGGGATTGAACCTTTGACCTTCTGTCTGGAGCTACGGTGACCCACTTGTTGCTTAAACACTGAAGTGTATGCGTGTATGCACACCACTGGGCTTTGGTGCATTTCTGCATGTTACAGATGTATCTGATATTCCCCTGTTCTTCCTTCGTCATCGTAATAATGTTGGTCCAGGATCAAAATTGCAGCTAACCAATCACATTGTTGTGATGTCATAGCTTTACAATGTGGGGGAAAAAGAATATTAAACTGTCTCTTGGAACAAATGGTAAGCACTTCAAGTGTTTTATTTATACAATATAATAAATATATTATCCAGTTAGTCTTGCTGTTAGCTAAATTTAGGTCGCTTATGTCGGTTTGCTAGTCATCATTTTTAAAAGCATTAGCCAACTTCTTGGCTAACACTAACTGAATGCTCAGACAACACCAACATCAGATAGTACCATGTAACCACTGCCATTAGTCAATTATAATCCCACGATTAAATGTTGGACTGCATAATCAGTTCATAAATTCAGATGATCAAAACAAAACTTTTTTCTCGAGATAACAAGCTAAAAATATTATTAACGGATACGGCCGTTCTCGGCTTCCGTACGTGTCCACCTCTCACCATGTGGAAAAAAAATTAATCCACAGAGCCGGAGTTGATATTGTGACTTAATCAGCATATTTTGAATATAGGTCAAGTTTAGTTGTGATTTGATTCTTTGAAAACATGACTTAAACAGATTGTATACATTTAATTCCTGATTTGTCAAGGAAAAAACTAGCAGTGTTGTTCCAGTTTGCTCACGTAGCTCTACATGTTGTCTTTATTTTCAAATAAAATTTTCAGTACTACTTTCACATTAGCAGCTTTTTTAAAGGCTTTTTTTTTAAAGGGTAAGAAACTTAATATATAACAGGATTATATCTTGGAGTAACACCTTTTTTTAATATTCAGTCTTTTTGGGGGTTTTTTAGATATTTTATCACTTATTCATGTGTTGTCTCTGTTGGCTCTGCAGCTTTGAGCTAAGACACACATCCTTTAATGAGCTGTTCTTTGTTCAACAAATGTGTTTCTTTCCAAAATCATTTAATAGTTTTCAATTTTATTTTGGCAAGTTGGCTTCCTTTTGTTCTGTTCTCTCTCAAGATGATCCACCACTGCTTCAATATTGCTGAGGTCCGGGCTTTGGGGAGGTCAGTCCATGGCTGATAGTGTTGCACTGTGGTTTTCAGTCAAGGTACTTTTACTAGTAAAGCAGTAAAAGGTATGCTTTTACTGCATTAGCAGTGTGTTTGAGAAAAATTAAGTTTTTTTTTTCAATCAAATGCCGTTCAAGATGTTACTGCATGCAGGACCAAAAGCTTTCATTACTAATGTGCTAAACAAGTTGTTACGTCACACTTGTTGGCTGAGGTGGTTACCAAGGTAGTTAGGAGCTAATTGATCTCAGAGTAGTGACAGCATGTCTTGCACTCTAATCTCCCCTCAGAAAACAAACAGATGTTTATCTACTACGCAATTGCTTATGCAACCAGCTTCAAGCTGCTTTTGATTGATTTCACTTCAATAGATTTCACAATAGATTGCACTGCATGGCTTGCTTGCCATGTGTAAACTGTGTAATTGTTTTTAAGGTGAAAGGACTGGACTGAAAATGAGTGGAAAAAGCAGGCAATATCCAAAGAAAAACCTTCAAAGAAATCCAGAAGAACTATTGTTCAAGACTATTTCAAAAATTACAAGAAAATCTGGCTTTTTGAAAGGAATGGGGGGGTAGACATAAGCACTAAGAGTCCAAAAAAAAGGTGCGCACAGAAACACACTCAATAATCGGCTAAATGGTTATTTAAAAGTTTGAAATTTGAATTGTTCCCACGATTGTAGAAAACATGAAAATGCTAGCTAACAGGTCCCACAGGAACACCATACCTGCTTGATGAATGTGATTGCTCTGCAGATGGTGCATAAACTTTCCCACACCGGCTTCATACTGGCTGTTTTCATCTGAACGTGGGTCATCTTACTTTGCAACTGAAACAGAAAACTATAGATCATAAAAATCAGGCTGTGCACAGACAAGATCATGTGACATCTATACAACTAGAATTATTACCAAAAGAAAGAAAAAATACTTTAGGTTCATTCTGTAATTAGGGGTGCATTTTATGTCCACAGCTTTATAATGAATGCAATTTAATTAATGCAATAAGTCATCATTTGTTGGTTTTTTGTGCCATCCAGTTTCCTAAATGTCAAGTTTTGCTTTTTTAAATTAACACAAGGATGCTTGTTTTTGCATATTATTATCATTATTTGTTTAAAGTTATTATTATTATTATTATTATTAGTAGTAGTAGTAGTAGTAGTAGTAGTAGTAGTACATTTTTAAGCAACAAATTGCAAAATAAATGGAGAATGTAGCAAATATGATTCAAATATTAACTTTATGAAATTATATGCTAATCATTTTTTTTTTTTTATACTTTATTCTCCAGCTGTTATTTCATGGTTAAAATGTGAGTTTAAAGGGTTAAAACATGAAAAAAATGTTTTCATGAATATGCATGAAATTATTCACTTTGCATGTGTTAAAAAAAACAACCACTGACAAAACCTCTGAAACTCAGCAACAGTTTGCTCCAAAGTGATATAATCAACACTAAATGATTTCAGTTCCTCCAGTGGACAGACTTTAAAATACAGGATTTTCAATATTTCTCTCTTTTACTGTCTGCACATAGAGACGTTTGCTTGTCAATAGTATGATCAACATGTTCATGTGTCCTTGCTTTAGATATTATTTTTACTGAAGAGAAAGTTTATTTAAAAATCAGTTAATTAACAGCATGATTTGACATGTAAGCACATGGGTCTAAAATGAATGACCTGCCAACTGTGTTATAGCCACGTAACTGACAACGTACCAGAGTTTAAGCCTATTGTCATAGTGTTTGATTTTTTTTTTTTACTTTCCTTGTTATTATTATTTTTATTAGTAGTAGTAGTAGTAGTAGCAGTAGTGCCTCCACCAAGACAATTGCATGCGTGTCATTCTGTCTGTAAACATGATAGTTCAAAATGTTTTGAATTAATTCTGACAAAACTTTGTAACCGTGTAGAGTGGGGTCATGTTAAAATTAGGCTTACATCCACCAAGGTGTTCAAAGTTAACATCAGAGTTTATTGGTCAAACATTGACAAAAAGCCTTATAACTTAGCATAACTATGATTCTTACAGGCGTGGAGAGCACTGTCAATATATAGAGAGTACTGTATAAAGATTTAAAACCTTACACTATCACAATCGACCTCTGACCTCTCATTTGACCTGTGACCTCTCATTCAAGGTCAATAAATTGATCTGAATGTGATATTAATGCTAATATAGAGCCAGTTAAAACTGCCATTGTTTGTATTGACAACATATAGGCATATAGGGCATGATGTATGGCAGTTTTAAACAAATCATTACTTTGGACCTCTGACCTCTTCTTCAAGGTCAAATTTCTTTAAAACTATCCTTTAAATTCTGCTGCTTTCATTTGTATTGGCAACTTTTAACAAATGATACAGGTGAAGGGGATTTTTAATATCGCATCATAATTTGGATCCAAATATCATGTCATATTTGACCTCTGACCTCACTTTTACATTTCACGTCTGCCTTCCTTTTAAGATGACCTTAAAGGTGTTATTTTATTTAAAGTATGTTTTTAAAGGAACAAAGAAAATGTTTTTGTTGTTGTGACATGTGAAAACGTAAATTGCAAAGTAATTGCATAAACGTATGTGCAGTGCATGATACTTTTATAACAAATGAACATGCCTGATCTAAAAACTATAATACTGTTTAGATAAAATATATATTGCAATGAATAAATACCTACACTCGAACTAGACTTCACTGTCTGATTAAAGGAACCTCGTATCACCAAGATAATGTTTGGTTTGAAAGGACAGATTCCTGATGACATTATTTTAATTTGATATACAATATGTAAGGTTGAATAACTGCAAAGGGATTTTTCAAATTATTACATTCACAGTGGTACATCTGCAGTGTTATATGCATTATTATTAAACAGTGTTTTATGTTTCGGGGAGATGAGGTTATTTGATGCTGATTCTGAGAGAAGAGCTTCTTATTTATAGAAACACAGAGAGAAAATGAAATGCCTTTTTCCTCTTTATCTTAAGTTAAAGTTTCTTGTTTTCTCCTAATGCGTTATGTCAGCTGTGTTACTTTGTCTGTCAAAATGTAAGTTTTGTGTCATAAATCTTTTAAATGTTGGCTGAAGTGCAATAAAAATGTTCGGCTACATTACTGGAGAGGCAAGTCTTACATAAGGATGTCGAATAACCCTAAATTCAGTGTAATGTGGATTTATGTTGAAAAGAACATCATCCTTGACAATATCCCTGCACAGAAAATCGTACCGAGGAAAACAGAGCTGTTAAACTTCATCACTACATTCCTTTCTCATCCATGGCTCAGGTCCCTTACCTCACTTTGAGCTGAAGTCGTGTTATTGTCAGTCACAGCCAACAACTGAAACCCTCAGATGTTCCGGTCACGAAAGTCAACACCTTGCTTACCTGCAAGATGGTAATGTTTAATATCCTGGAGGTAAAGGTGTTGCATGTGAAACAGAAAGCCAAACAGTATGTCAGCATGTTGACACAGACACACAAGGGCCGCTGGATAATAAACAAGACTAGCAAAGCCAACGAGATCCACAGCCTGATCCTCTGCTTACTAATTATAATAATTATGAAGGAACTTTAAGCGACAACAAAGGAAGCTGGTTTATGATTAACTCATCCACTACCCATTCTCATTGTTTCTTCAGATATCCAAACCTAAGGTTAGGGCAGAGATAGCTCAGTAGAGTGCCCACCCCATGATTAGAAGGTCGGGGGTTCAATACACCGAACAGCTACCTTGAGGTACCCCTGAGCAGGGTACCGTCTCTACACACTGCTCTACAGGCCCTGGATTGGTGGCTGCCCACTGCTTCACTGAGTGAATGGGTTAAATGCAGAGGACCAATTTCCTACGGGATTAATAAAGTATACAGCATTATTATTATTATTATCTGGAGATATCAAATCCTCTGTACGCAAATAACCAGCAGTTTCCCAAACACAAAGGCAACCTGATCAGTACCCGGTAATTAAACCGCCAACCTTTCAGTCAAGTTCTTGCTCACCACAGGGAGGCCGTCACCCTACTTCTGTTCCTCTGCCATGTCCCAGTTAAATGGTTCAGACATTTTTAATATACATATTTTATTTGTCACATACACAGTAGTGAACATGTAGTGAAAAGCTTGTGTCCGAGCTGCAGATAGACTGCATTCCAGGGGTTGGTTTTAGCATGGGGGGTCTAGGTATCTTACTGGATACCGGGCAGGAATTGAACTTGCAACTCTCGCTCCAAAGGTGTGTAGTCTTTACCACTACAATGGTTTGTCAGTCCTTGATGCTTCAGTTGGTTTACTATACCAATCCTTGCTGCACAAGTTGATGAGATACCTTCTAGTTTTCTTGCGTCACTATTACAGGGTCCCTAGGTTGTTGTGATCAGCTTTACTTTACTACTTTAAGGCCATAATCATCGACATCTCATGCATTGCAAGGACAGCCAGTACTACGACCACCTACTAGTAGAGCACATGCATACAAGTTTGAGCGCCCTTCTTTCCCACACTTTACTAAAGATGAAATGCAGTGCGGGATATTGCAGATGGCATTAAGTGACTTACTTGACCCCAATGAGACAGCACATTAAATATAAAACTAAGTGACTACCTTTTGCCTTTTCTATTGCTTCTCCCCATAAATTCAAACTATTCAAGGCAGACATTCGTTATCTCCTTTTATCTCTCCATTCTTTATCAGAGTAGGTGAAGGCAATGCTCTTAATAACTTTTCTTTGTTGTGTACAAACTCTTCTTCTTAGCAGTGATCAAGGACATCCAGAACTACGTTATGGCTGCGATGTTGTTCGTCTCCTTGAAAAGCTGCCTGCAGAACGCACTAGTCACTTTAAACGGCATCATTACAGGAAACAGCGAAATAAAATATGACTTACCATTTTTCTCATCTTGGTTGGAAAACGTATCCACAAAGAAAAGAGATTTATACCATCCTCTCTACTATACCTCCATACTTCCCCCTAAAACAATTCTACATGGAGCAAATAAACTTCGTGTTTCAGTGCAGCCTTTAGAGCCTCTAGCAAATGCCCTTTGTTCACTGATGTGAGAAAAGATAAAGAGATGAACTGAATAAAGGAAAACAAACATTGTCCATGCTGTGCTGTCTAAAACTAAGAAATCTTGTGCCAGCTTCAGAGAACACCTAGAAGTCCTGTGAGAGGTAAACCTGAGATCTAACAATGTTGCTAGCCCTACAGTGCAGATATTGTATTTTAATACATCAAGTGATCGTGACAGCATACTTCTCAAAGTTGTGAAACGTTTCTCCATAATAGCAAAAGAACCCTTGAAACATGTGCTGTTCTTGTCTTGTCCACCTAAATGGGAAAGCCAAAAGTTGTCACTCTTTTCTATTCACCAAGTCGTCGAAACAATTCAGGATCTTTGAGTTTCCTGATCGCTCCTGTTCTACACCTACAGAAGATTTTCACCATGAATACTTTAACTGTAGGCCAACTAGCACTTTCAGACCTCACTTATCCTGTATTGTCTCTTCATAGAAAATAAAAGCATCTTCAAAGCATGCCATTATCATCTATTAAAGCCTCTCTACTGCTTCTCATAGGCTTTGACCATACCCACGTTATTACTCCTATTAATCCAGTCAGATGTATTATCTTATGTCTTATGGGCCTCTGCAGCAGTCAAAACCCATTTAGGATGGATACTCCAAGGTCCCATCACAGATCTCCTGTCTCATAATAGTTCAGTGCACGTCCAGTGCTGCACGGGAGTGTTGAAAGGTTTTATAAACTATCAAATTCAACCAGTACCCATAAGAGAAGCCTTAGAAGTTCATGTTGGCAGTTACCATTATGCCACTCCCCTTGCAAGGCCAGCGAGCTCCCCCCTCATAAACACACCTCAGTGTTCAGAGTTGTCACAACTCCAGAAAGGTGTGAAGAGAAAGTACAACTACTTTGTTACAGTACTTTACTTGAGTATGTATTTTTCTGAGAACTTGCTACTTTTACTTCCTACATTTTTTGCACAACTATCTTTACTTTCTACTCCTGGTGCATGCTTTGAAACATCAAACTAGTTTGAACTTACAGTACTATTGGTGTATCCATCACAGAGGCTTATCGATGAAACAGCACATACTTTTATAGCATTTATAGTACTATAACCAGGGCTCTATAATTGTGTCAGAGCAATCAGGAACTGTGTTTTTGGTTCAAAATGTCCATAAGCTGTGGTGCACTACTTTGACATCTAGCTAGTGCTACAAAAAAGACGTGAGCATAAAAGGAGTAATGCTGAGCTATCAGCTCAACAAAAACAGTACACACACAAACAGTTTGTCAGCCAGTGTGTCTGCTAGCTAAAGGCACAGCTGCTGTATTTACCAGAATGAGAGACAACTTCACTCAAAGATGGATAAAGATAAAAAAATAAATAAATAAAAAAGACAGGCCAGGAGAGGAAGAAGAGAGGTTACCGCATATCTTCCAATAGTAGCCCCGGCATTTATTCAAAAAATTATTCGGCCGGCCCGGCATTTAAAAGAGACCAGCGGATGTTGGAAACCGGCTCTTATTCCCTTCTCAAACTGAATTGTCACGGAAGTGAGAGGGAAAGAGGACCCAGGCACGGTTTTTAGACTGAGGTGAAAAGACAGTGCGTTTATTTACAGTGCTCCAAAACGTATTCGAACAGTTCACAAATAATGCAGTTCCCAATTGTGCTACTCATTTGCTCCCAAGTGTCTGTGGTAGCCCAGTGCACGAGTGGTGCTCCCCGAAACTTCTCTCCGCCCGACTCTCCTCAAGAGGAAGTAAAAGACCAGAAAATCACAGTTAGCAGGTTCACTAGCCGACAGTTCCAGTTCAGTGTAATAATCCCACTTCAACGGTCGCCGCATCCAGCTTAAATGCCGCTGGTCGTAGATGACGGCTGATTGGCAAACTCAAAAAAAGTTTGTATTTTCAAGTGTTAATAATTTCATTATTATATTAATATGGCACAAGGTTTGTTTAGCTTTGTGCAAAGATAACCGGTAGCTATGTCCTTCAAAGAGCTACTTTCTTACTTGGAGTGCATTTCAGAGCCTGTACTTTTTCACTTTTACTTGAGCAAAGAAGCTGAATCAGTTTTTCAACTTTTACCGGAGAAAGTTTTTAAACACAAGTATATGTACTTGTACTTATGTAAAGAATGTGCCACCGCTGCATGACCTCTCTCTTATCTGTAGATTCAACTAAAGCAATCTCGTCTACAGACTGTTGTGAACCCTAGTTGATTGTTTATCCTAGATTAGTGACTGGATCTCCAACAATTACCTTTAAATTTCAACAAGCCTGCAGCCATGATTGTATCTCCTCATGAACTATATCTTTAAAAGCAGTCAAGCGCTCACTTCCTTTTGTTCAACTGTCCAGTGTTCATAATCTTTATGCATTATCAGATTCCTCACATGTAAAAAACCATTTCACATCTCTGTTTTTCATTTAATGAACATTGAAAACTTTGAGGATCTCCTCAATCCCATAGTCACACCTTCTATGATGGAAGCAGAGTCTTGGGGGAGGGGCTCATCTATGATTGGGGTGAAGTCACTGATGTGGTTAAACAATTGCACGGTGTCAAATCTTATTAGCCCAAACAGATGAACCAGTGGCCCACCACGCCTATCAGATGGCTGCTCCAAAGTTCAACCCACTGAACCTGACAATGATGAAGCAGAGTTGGACAAGTCCTGTGGAGTAATAAATCTGCTAGTGGTCTAAGTTTCAACACTTGGATATCACCACCAAAGCTCTCCATTCCTAACAGTAATAATCTTCCAGTTAACCCAAGAGCAGAATAAGAAACTCCCCGAACACAAATGGCCAGCTTTAAAATTCTGGATCCAGACCTAAAGGAAGCGTGAGTCACTTGCCTTAGTGTCTTATCCTGGCTCTGATCTCTTTGGCCAGCAACACTGGCAAGTACTAGCAGTTGATTTGTAGAAACATTTTATCAAACTTCTACATCAGGCCTGTAGCCTGTCTGCCCTCCCTGGAGATACTTCCAATTATGGTTTCTTTAAACACTTTTCTCTCTAAAAAAATGGGAGTGTAATAAACTTTTCTATTTACCCTTTTCCTAGCCACGCCTCACTTCCTGTCCTCATTTTTCTCATCACTGATTGGCTGTTGTGTTTCTTTATTTCTTAATTGAATTCATCCGGCACACATAATTTAACAAAGGCACTCCCTTCAGCGCTGAGTAATTTTGTCTCTTTCAGAGCTTAACATGTTGTGCGTGTGTTCCCTTTGTTTAAACTACCTTTAATAAATCCATAATACTGGAGAAGTCATTGATGGATGTGTTCTTTGCATTGTGACCAGATGTCCATGCTGATAACAATCCTTTTCTATGACCCTTGTAATTAACAAAAAAGAAGAGTGCA
>VOQK01022673.1:0-12221 GCA_015052645.1 Benitochromis conjunctus
ATAGAATTACGTTCGTATTGACCTTGTGTTCTTCTCCACTCACAGAGAACCCTCAGGAATCATTACTCCGACTTCTGCAGCCTGTTCCACTCTGATCAGCACTCAGCTACGACTCCTGCCCACCTCCCTGCCGTTACACTCTGACAGTGGATATTCTGGACACACTTTTGGATCACTTGGACAACCGCCTCCAAACGCCTTCCCCGCCTGCCAGTCAAAACTCCGTACGTCGCCACTCTGGTTGCCGCCCGTTTACCTGCCCCAGGGTCCGCACCCGAGCACCTGTAATCTGCCATAGCCCTCAACTGGTTGCATCTGCTACACCTCCCTGTCACCCCCCCCCCCCCAGACTTAGCACCCAACCCCGATAGCCGCCTTGCTGTTTCACCCTGACATCACTGTAAATAAAGAGCACTGTACACACGTCTGTTCTGTCTCCCTCTGTCTGCGCCCGAGTCCACACACACAGCCCGGCCCTTCTGGCCGTAACAGTTTGCCTCGTGATCGGAAGGTCGGGGGTTCAAATCTGCCGTTCGGCTGCCCTGAGGAAGGTACCGTCTCTAAACACTGCTCCCTGGGTGCTGGATTGGCAGCTGCCCACTGCTTCACCGGGTAAATGCAGAGGTCTAATTTCCTACGGGGTTAATAAAGTATATATTATTATTAGGATCTGTTTTTTTTTCTGGGATTGCACTGTTTTCTGCTGTGCAGATGCTTCCTGTTTGTAGAAAGGAGAAAACCTGCTTGGACAAACCCTTTGGACCCTTGTTCGCCCCCAACTCAGAAAAGAGACACTAAACAATTCTCAAGCAATCGTTTACCGACTGTTGTGCCAACCTGTGGCTGTGACAAACATGTTGAAACTTTGGGTCGAGATCTGGTTTGGTTCTGGACAGTATTTGTTTGTGTGGTCTTGATGTAATATAAAGACTTGTCGATGAGTTTTAAGCAAAGCTTTGTTGCCAATGATTTGACAAATACTGGCCACACCTCCAATCTTATTAACAAACAGGATTCGAAGGTTCCAGTTCGGAGATCCTTTTGTTTCAACAGGATTTAGTTAGACTAGTTATATTAAAGTTTTACTAACTGGCATTCATGAAACATGCTGACACAGCAGCATAGTAAAATCTGCTGAAAAAAATGTCTACCACTGAAAAAAGTAAATTGTAGACGGACTTGCTTTTCCTCAAATAAGCAGGATCTCTTCCCTCCTCTTGTGATGTCACTGCCTCCAATGCGGCACCAGGCAGGATCTGAATAGTGCTTGCCTCTGAGCTGTGGCTGATCTTCACATAAGATGTGTCAGGCAGCTTCCTTTCAAAGATCACATGACTGACAGCTGGTAGACGCTAACTGACATTGCATTAAAGCAGAGATGTAAACCCTTTTATTAATCAATGTCTACGCCTAATTTGTGGCTCATTCATATATCCAAAGCTAATACAATGTGACAAAGTTGCTACAATTCATTTTCACTTAGTAGAAATTCAGTGATACTCACTGGTGTGTGTACCCACGCTGATTCCTGTTGAAAGGTTGCTAGGTTACAGGTTTCAAAAGGTAAATAATACAGAGTGATGCTTGTAGTGCTAGATCATGTGATACTGGGACAACGAGAGACTGTAAGTCAGTGTTATATAATGAACATCACTGTACTGTGGTGGTGGTTAAGACTGTGACACTAATCATTTCTGCTTAAAAACCGTCAGTCCCGGTGTTTTCATGTTTTCAGACATCTCATCCATTTGAGTATTGTTGAAGAGCAAATACACTCCCATCAAATAGCAGCAGCTTTCCTGCAGCAAAATAAGACTTTTAAAAACTGTGACAAGGACAGTGAGCCCAAGCTACTGACTCAGCCTCAAAGGTCCCCCCGGTCCCAAATCAAGCAAGCCTGTGCACAAACTAGCTCTACCCTATCCTATTCTGTCCATGGAGGGCATAGCACAGAGCCTACAGGACCTAAAGGACTTCCTGAAACATTCGGACTATCCAGTACTGCCGTGCAGGTCGCAGAGAAGGGGGAATAAAACACGAGTAGAATAACTGAGTGACAGGAGCGTTACTGGTATCTCTCAAACCACCTGGGAACAGTTACAAAATGATCAATGTCAAAGATTATATCCAAAAAAGTGACATGAAACATCCAAGTCCAGGTGCTCACAACAGGGTCGGAAAGTAGAGCCTTTGTTTTGCTGAGCTAAAGACATTAAAATACACTAACACATACTGGCTTGTGCCTTCCTCGTGGTATAGAAATGCACTATATAAAGGTATTTGCACATCTACCTTCAAAGACATAGCTGGTGGCGTGCTTTGTAACACTACATCCGAAGCTTTGCATTGTGCTTGGTGATGTAAGGATGTAGCTGCTTGGCCATGGAAACCCTTTCCATGAAGCTCTGCATGCACAGTTCTTGTGATAATCTGAAGGCCACATGACGTTTAGAGGTCTGTAGTGAGAGTGACTCTGCAGAAAGTTGGAGATCACTATGCAACTCAGCATCTGCTGACAATGCTCTGGGATTTTATGTGGTCTTTCACTTTCTGGTTGAGTTGTCGTTTCCATTTGCCGCCTCTTTGTTATAATACTGGATTTTAAGAGGTAAGACCTAAGGTTAAAAAATGGGCTTCTATACACGTGTCCATTGGTATATAATCATAGAGCACTGTTTCATAATAACAACTAAGCAACATTTAATGGCAAAAGCAAGCCAGCAGCTGTTTTATTACAAACAGGAGAATGCCACGATGAGACGATCAATACTTTATTTTGACTTGATCGATATTGTTCTTAATCGAGTCATTTTATTGATAAGAAAATCCACCACGGTGTTTTTCTTCACTCACCTCTGATGAACTCTGTCCTCTACACTTAGTGCTTACTACTTAATGACTCCCCAAGCAACTTGACTAATTATATTTTAAAGAGGCGGCTGATGCCCCTATAGAAGCATATGTCAGTCTATGCCCTACTATCAAGGAGAAAGGTCAATTACAGTTGCGTGTCCAAGGACTCCCTATCATAGCTTGACCTTTCAGCTTGATGTGTGATATAACCCGCTGGAGCCTCGTCCAAATGTCACATGTTTCCTGACAGCACTTCAGTTCCCCGGGCGTTTGCACTATTTACTGTGTCCCCGTCTGTATCGAGTGCGTAGGCGCCATACTGTACACACACGCAAACATAATCGCAAACACACACTTTTGTTTTGTGTGAGTCTATGAGATTATTTTCCAATGAATACCTTGATTTATTAAAACCACAGTACGTATCTTCAGTACATAATGTATGTATGTGATTCAGTCTTTATTATAGACGACTGTAAAGATATATATAGAAAGCTGAACATCGATTTCATCAGTTTCATCAACCCGTGTTCTTGCTTTGCTAATGGCCGCGGGGTCACTTAAACTTATTGTCATCCAGTGTTTTTATGAAGCTCATATTTCAGCTTGCTTAATGATATAATTTACAATGTACAGTAAATGGAAACGTTTGAAATGTGTTTTCAATTGAACGTTAGCTGCGGTCGTGTCAGATCAGAGAATAGTTTTTCTCAGCAGCGTTTAAGTAATCAGATCTTAATAGACGGCCCAAATAGAAACACTTCAAAGTGACATCACAAGCTTCCTGGAGGTTGACGTGAGAATATGCTCTGGGCAGATGAGACAAACTGTAGAAAACTTCAGCTACACTATGTTACAACATTAGCTTCACTGACACAGCTCACCACGAGACTAAAAACATTCCCACTGAAGCACTTTGGTAGCAAAGTGTTAAAAAGCTGAAGGGTTATTTTCTAATCTATTGCAGTGGAGTTTAGAAAGCAGCTCGAGCCAGCAAGGAAGACATGCATGCGATGACAGAGCGTGCAGTCTGCTTTCTGTAATATGGTGCATACAAGCAGGATTTAAGTGTATGCAAGTTTCAATCAGCATTCTGCGTTCAGAACATCAAAATGAACAATATGATGAAAGACGCCAAAGTTTCCTCGTTCAACAGAAGAAACTGTGGAAGCTGGAGCAGCCGAGCAAACGCACAAACAGCAAAACGCATTTCTGTTTGTGGAACCTTCAGCAGACGGAGGGCAGGCCAACATAGTGAACATCAATATGGATCAATGTCAAACCGCTCTCTTAAATACGCACGGCGTCTGTATGACGGCCGCGCTCTGTAAGGAATCGGCATAAAGCAGACTTCAGCGCCTGAGTCACAACCGACTGGATCTTTGGCTTTCAAAGGACGACCCCACTGGAAGCTGCGCTGATTTGATTTTCTCTACGTTCTTACTAGCCTGACATGGTAGTCCCAGGGTGCTACGGGTTTCCAGGAAAACACATTTAAATAAAAACACACACTGGCAGCAACAATTACATTAATTGTGCTGCATTTAAGACGCCAAAAATATAATCCAAGACACATTGAACAGGATAGCGGTGCGGCTAATAAAGACAGTATTATTTACCTATTTAAGTCAGAATTATGGATGTTGACATGATGGGTTGTAACTTGATGTGAATGTCCTCCGTGATCTTTCTTTGGCCGTCCGTTGACTCCAGGCTGTAAGAAGAGATTCACCCGCAGTAACCTTGTCACTACTTGTAGTTCACCTGGACGGTCACGTTTGATCCTATTCTTAGCAGGTAAAGGTGTTGAAGGAGTGTGGGTGCTCACTTTAAGACTGATCTGACGGCTAGGCCAAGTGCTGCTGAAGTGCCAGAGATGAGCTCTGCTAAGCTGAAGTGCAAGGCCAAATTTCTATTATCCACATGTGAATCACCAGAACGTGACTGTTGATCCAACAATGGGAAGTCAGAGTCTTAACTGATAGCAGGTTACTCTGCACTTTCCTGCCGTCATGGTTATATTTTTATCATGTGGTGTTATAAGTTTTAGACAAGGTGCTTCGGTGTAGGGAAAAGAAGGTAGAAATGTTACCTATCAGCCCGTTTAACACATGGTTATGTGACTTACTGCTGCCATCCTATCAGGTGAAAGCCGTCTGTCCGTGCTCCTCTGACCTCTGGCATCAACAAAGCGTGTTTGTCCAGAGAACTGTATGTTTTCTCCTTTTCTGACCGTCCACTGTAAGCCCCGAGACGCTTGTGTGGGAAAATCCCAGTAAATCAGCAGTTTGTGAAATCCTCGGGCCAGCCTGTCTAGCCCCAACGTTCAGCCACTTAAATCCGTTTTCCTCACTGCTGTGCTGCTCACAGTGAACTCGATCACATTCTTTGAGCTGCTGTCATGTACTTGTGCTGATTATAATTTTGCATAAAGGAGCAGTTGAACAGGCGTGCCTCATAAAGTACATATAGAGTGCAGTTTTCTCACTAGCAGTGCTTTTGTATCCAACACTTTGCCACGTTTGGACATTACTGAACCTCAGCACAATCTCAACAGTGACATTTTATAAAAATATTATTGTCATTGCATGATCTCTGGATCACGTCCTCATCAAAAATAAGGATTTATGTCACTTTGCTATACACAAAGCACCTATTTTCCCACTTTCTAATGTAGAAGATTTCTCCACATAAATGTAAATGCTCCTCATTTAAGCGAACGCTTTCTGAAGATGGATCCTTCACCACATTATTTTGGGGTCAGTTGTTTCACCTCAACCACAGACACGCTAAAGTGCCCACAGGGTGCTAAACGGTCACAGCAGCCCGTTTAAAGGGTCTCTGGATTGTTTCGCCATCTTGTATGCTGGTGTGAAAGCTGGCGTTCAAACTGGTTTGGATCAAAGCATTGATCAGAAATTAAAAGCTATTACAGACTTTAGCTTAATGAGTCGCAATCTGCTGAATGTGATTTATACATGAAAGCTCTGTAACAGTTTGAACATGTTCATGAGTGCGAGTGTGTTTCTTTGACCTTAAACATAAAAAACGATCTTAAACCTGATGTGTTTTATTCTTACGCACTGTGTCATTTATTGTAAAGGTGTCTTTAAAAAGTAGCACAGAGCCCAAACAGCACCACGCATCCATTCAACGGTAACATCACCAGGATGTCTCAGTTTCTACCTGGTTTTCATCGTTTGTACGATTGAGTAACGTATATTTCTTCCTGTTACAGCTAAAAGAAAGGCAGCTGCAGCAGAGCGAGTCACACAGATTTCCCCAGATGGGCGCATGCACCGCTAACGATACTGAATATAAATCAGAGTTCAAAAGTTTCACCGTGTTTTATTAAAGCGGACCAAAATTAATGCCGTGTTATTGTTTTTAACCATGATTACAAAAAAGGTGTGAGAAAAAACTGAATTATTGCAACGTTTTCACACTGACAGAAACACTAGGGCTAGCTGCGCTTGTCTAACTCAGTCATTACAGTACAATCATGTTTCAATGCCTTCTGCCTTGAATTAAATCACAGGCATGTTATAAAAAAGCAGTGAGCGCTGAATATTTGGTTGTTGTTTGAATGTTGAATATATACATTATTTTACGGGTCTTTATAAGAAGGCTTCATAATGCTGTGTGCATAATGTCAACAATGTAGCCACATGTGTACAATCGTGTCTCTACACTCCAAGACATGCAGACAAGTCTTTGGAGTTTTGTTTGTGTTATTTTCTAATGTTGTGCTCAATGATCAGTTTGAATTGTCAACCTTTTGTCCTGTTAAATTAGATCGTTGTCATTGAACAGTGTGTTCATGGTGCCACGGTGATGTTTGTGATGCTGGTTAGCAGGTACACATCTGTTTGACTGTGACAGTCGTCACATGAGATACTGGGGACAGGAATGAAATGTGCCTGGTGTTTTCTACATGCACATGATTTACAGGTATGTAAATTAACTGTTTTCTAATGCTACACAGTAGCATGGACAACCCAATTCAAAGTCTTTGTTTCTAAATGTGATCCATAAACCTCAAAGTGCATGACGGTGCAAACACCTGAGCATCGCTATTTTCTGATTTGTTTTCCAAAGTTTTTCTTTTGAACTAGTTTACACTCATTAACTCTTACGGTGCATAAAGATGCTAAAAATGTGACATTCGATGCTTAAAATGATACGATGAAGATAAAGATTTTAGCTGCTTCGCTGCGGGGGAACAAAAAGAAGGATCGGCTGCTGATCTGCACACTTGCTTCAGAGCGCACTTGAGTGTCATTCTCAAGGACGCTTGCTTTTCTTAAAGGGTGGTCTCCAATCGGTGTGTTCACAAAGACACTTCTCTAGGACATAAAATGTGCGCTGCTCCTTTTTGCTCCTTCAAGATACAAAATACATCTTACTTGGATGTTTGATTGATTTGAAAAATTCCATTTGATTTATTGTTAAAAGGGATTAATAATTTCCACTCCATTAGTAAGCCATGGTAATTGATGAATGGCAGCATCAGAAGAGATGAGAAGTTTCATTCACTTTCATTAAAATCTCATTACATGTCCCTCTGAAATAATTCAGTCTTGGCAACTGGTCCCCGTTACAGAGCTGATCGGAGCTGCTTGAAGCTTTTCTTCAGAGATGGACGCTTTAACAAAAGTCCTTGTAAGGCAGGAGGAGAGAGCGTGGCCTGCAGGGCAGTGCTTCTCACACATCTTACCTTTTGATCTTTTACATTACCTTTTACCCAATGCATAAATTCAGGTTCTTGCCTAGAGTTAAAAAAAGAAGATTGGATAACATTTCCAAATGTTTGATAAATATATAGTTGGTGTGAGAAATCAGTTAGCCGAGCATATACAGACTCAGGGGGGACAACTAGGCCCATCTCAGGTGTCCTGGGGTAACAAAATTTAGCTGAATGTACATTTTTGCCTTCATCTGTACAAAGATTAAGGACAATTCTCTGTTTGGATCAGTATAAAAAAATTATGCACCAAACACTGTTTCCTGCCAATCTAAGCTAAGCGAATCCTAATTTCTATAGCATCTGTAGTATAATACTTAGCACCATGACAGCTCAGGAAGCAAAAAGGCAAACAGCTCAAAAATGCCACAGCGTCAAAGTATTTTGGATCATTTGGAGGGAAAAATAGTGAACAATGCATACGATAAAAACAACATGTTTGTGGAGAACAGCCAGTAACTCCTGAGAGTAAAAATCCTGCTTATTAGCTTTGAATGCTCTAATGTCGTTACCAGCTAACTGCTGACTTTGTGTTTGCTGCAGAGCCATGATAGTAGATGTGATTGTGGCCTTTTGTGGTATTGCAATGAAAAGATTATATGAAAAGCATTTTCCGAAGCATTTGTCAAACAGCTGAAAGAACAACTGCAGCCCGGGACCTTGTTAATCAGTTTTAATCGGGGGGGGGGGGGGTATTAAAGACATAAAGGCTTCTCTGAGTGGACGAGCACCGCACAGAGAGTCGTTTTTCTTCAATGACAAAAAGTTAAAAACAAAAATTAAACAAACAAACACAGCAAAATCCTTCGAAGGCAAGATGGTATCGACGGCAGGACAGTATCCAGTACATATTCATAAAAAAGTATGAATAACACAGAAAGCCATGACATGTGAGTGCATTATATATTGTCTCAATTAAAAAACACTGGAGTCGTTTTAATGCCCAAACTTAACCAAGCAGTGAGTGTCTGTCAGCAGCTAATACTGCCATGGCAGGTGGGTGAAGGCACTGACATCATCAAACACCTGTGTGTGACGTGTCTGATGCCACGGCAGGAGCTGAAGCTCTGGGACAAGAACATGTTGGACACTAACGAGCCAACCCTGATCTTAAGCCTAAACTCTCGTGATTTCAGGAAGATACAGAAAGGCTTAATAAGAGTAGACGCTACACAAATACCTGAAGTACTGCATACAGTCCAGCTGTATCAGGCTGAGCACATAGCTGGCAGTGGAATCAGGTTTTTGGTGAAAAGACTGAGATCTGTGCTGACCTAGTTAACCACAGAGGACGGCTGAGGATGTGGGACAGTAATGGCGAAACGAGACGTTGACTTGAATCAGCGTAAACAGAACCTGTGGGGTGTCCAGTATTAAAATACAGCGTTTGTGAGGTCTGTACATTTATCTCAATTCCTCATTTGCTCCTGCAGCAAGACGTCAAAGCAGGTGATAACCTGATGGCTCTTCATGCACAGAACATGGGGATTGTGTTTTATGAGAGGATAGCCTCAGACTCAGAGCTGAGACTGAATTAAAAAGGAAGATAGCCTATCAATGAGCGAAAACTTTCCACAAACCTCTGGCACTTCAGATTCAGGTGATTATTCTCTGTAGGGTTCACATCTTAACAAATTCAAACTGTCATCTGCATCTGTAAATGTATAAAATATAGCTATTTTAATCTACGCTGACAGTTGAGTTGCTTCATACTCCTTAGATTAAATGTACACTCTAGCTCTGCGGCAATGTGAAAGAATCACATTACTCCTTATTATGACTCCTGCGCTGGTTCCTTCCAGATCATACTTTTTTTTTTCCACAGTGCGATGCGTCTCCTTCCTCTGCTGCTGTCTTTCTCACACTGATATGATTGGGAATTTGTTGAAATTCAGGCAGAGTCCCCTGAGATTTCCCTGATGGGCAATTTGTGGGCAGTCAAGTTGATAGACAAGGACACAACATGCTGGATTGTTAATGAATAACCGTGCTGCACTTAGGCACACACCCTCAACAAAACCCGCTCCATCAGAAAAACTCCCTCCCACAGTTTTCCAGCACTATTTTTTATCACAGTTTCATCCGCGCTCTGAGTCCTTGATGCGCAGAAGGCGGTAGCACAGTATCCCAGCGCTCCCCTCCCTCCTCCTCTCGTTCTCACATGCCTCTAGGCACTGCCTTATTTCCCCCCAAGGAGTGGTGCAACTCCCTGCCAATTCATCCCAATCCATCAGTGAGTGTTCTCCCCCCACTCTACCCAAACACAAACACACACACAAACACTGTGCCATCAGACTGACCTGCCTCTTTTTCATTTTTCATGTTGTTGAGACTGAGAGAGAGATTGGCATGCTGAGTAGGGACATACAACACAAGCACTGGAAATAAGAAGCCGGTGACTGCTGCTGACTGGGTAGCTGTGTCTGTGTAAAATCAGGATAAGGTCTAATTTTAAAAAGTAGTAATAGTCGGAATAATGAGGACAGCGGTAGCTGTTCCTGGACAATCGTGGACAAAATGACAGCAAAGTAACAAAATAACATTTTTATTTTAGGACTCTCCCACAGTAGCTTTGCATGCGTTAAAGCTGAAAGCAATTCAGATTCATCATAAAGTGGGAAAAGGTGCAGCTCCTTTGTTATTCCTCTGTCTGAAACAAGCAGCTTTTCCTGCTCTTTAAAGCCATCTTGAGTTAAACCCTGCTTTCTTGTAATTGGCTGTGACTTGCAAACAGAATATTTGAACAGCAGCTGGTTGAGGGATTCTGTCCCCAAAGAAAAAGTTGTCTATATGAGTTGACCATATGAGCGATATCCCTTCTGAGTGACGTCATACAGCGTGGGTGGGAAATGAAACTGGAGGGTTTTTTCCAACATCAGTTTATGAAACTGTAAATGTTTGTGGGCCCGGTGTGGTGATCTGAAAGAAATCCGCACCCAAAATAACATAAAAGCCAGAGTCGCTTATTAGGTGAATACACGACCACTAAGAGTAAAATGTGCCTGTTTTTTTACTAACTCCATGGCAACTATATGACATATAAAAGGTGCGATATTATATGGTAGGTGGCATACAATGACCATGTTGTATTTCTCAGATCTAAATAACTTCAAAGAGCTGGAGGAGACTCAGCACCACGGACAGCGCCCAACTCTCTCTCTCTCTCTCTCTCTCTGCTTCTCTCTCTTCCGGGCGCACACTCGGCAGCTGGCTGCGATACAGCTCCTCCTCTCTCCTGTGTGGTGGCTTTCCCGACCAAAGATCCTTGGACGTGAACAGTTTCGCTGAAGAGCACTTTTCTCTCCCCCAAACGAGCAGACGGACAGCCAAGCGTCAGTTATTCCACATCGACCTGAGAGAAAGGAGTTAAGGTGTCGGATAAGGTCTCCAACCGTCCTTCACCTCCCCCCCCCCCAAATCTCTGTCAGCGATGGAGACTTGGGCTGGCTTCTGCCCAGGCTTGCACTTATCTCTGGGTATCTGGGTGATGATAGCCGCTCATACCCTACAAAATGCCAAGGCGGAGATAACTTGCGCATCTTGTCCGTCGCCAGTTCAACTTCACCAGGAGAAATTACAGCTGGGGATACGCGCCGACCCGACAGAGGAGCTTGCCACCCTAAAAAACATCCGAGTAGAGTTTAAGGAACTCGGAGTTACCGACCAGGATACTGAAATGGACGGCGACCGTGAGGCAGGGATTTCTGCTGAGGGTGACCCCCAGTTCCCCCAAGATGCTAGTTTGGATGGAGTTAGTACGCAGGAAGGTGCACCCGGGTCCAGTGAAGAAAGTCCCCGCAACAATGATAAGCGAGAGATGGCTGAGGATGCTGCGCTCCGGAGAGCAAAGAGAAACGGTCATGAGTTTGCCGAGTTCAGCGAGAATGGGTGGACCGGAGGGGCCGGCGTGGATGCGGGCGCTCCGGATGAGCGGGGTTCTATGTTAGACGCGCACAAACAAGGCAGGTCCGAATTCAGATGGAACAGGGACGAAGGGAGAGGAAATACCCGCCAGGATGAGCCCAAGCTCACCAGCAGCACTTTCGCTCTGACTGGAGACTCTGCGCATAACCACGCGGTGGTCTACTGGTCCGGACAGAACAGCAGCGTAAGTACATCCCCGGTTTAATTTCTGTCCTGTTTTGTTTCGTACTGGTTCCTCGTCACACTCAAATTTCACGCCAGCTGTCCCGGAGGGTGGGATATTTCCAGCAGCTCCGTGACGCGCAGAGCGCAGACTTTGTGCCGCGGAGTTTGGGTTCGCTGTTAACAGGTGCACTGCCAGCTACAGACGCGCACCCGCGACGCGCACGGGCTTGTTGTGCAGCACCGTGAGTCGCTTATTCCGCCTCGACCTTTGACTCTACCGTGAATTACACACGACCCCCCCCCCCTTATCTTCAGCTGTTTGGTGAACAAACACTGCGTAGCTTTACACTCGTCAATGATGACTTTGATACGGATTGTATCGTGATTTATTGCCGCAGTGGGGAAAATATTTATGACTTATTTGCAGCATATCTGAGATATGCGAGTGCGTGGTTCATCCCTGTGAAGCGAAGGTTTTCATCCAAATTAAATGTGGAGGAAAGGAAATAATGCAATCCTCGGTAAGTCCCCAAAT
>VOQK01022677.1:0-14397 GCA_015052645.1 Benitochromis conjunctus
TTTAATTCATAACAAGTGTGTGTGTGTGTGTGTGTGTGTGTGTGTGTGTGTGTGTGTGCGTGTGTGCGTGTGTGTGTGTGTGTGTGTGCGTGTGTGTGTGTGTGTGTGTGTGTGTGTGTGTGTGTGTGTGTGCAGCTCCTGGAGTTGTTTGACAGCGAAGACCCAAGGGAGAGGGAGTACCTAAAGACCATCCTGCACCGTGTCTATGGAAAACTGCTGGGCCTCCGAGCCTACATCCGCAAACAGATCAACAACATCTTCCTCAGGTACAGGCTGCACCAAACCTCCACCCAACCCATGCTCGTGATTTAAAAAGGAATAATCAAACATTACATGACAATCAGACACCATGAACCAGAAGGAGAGCATGCACGTTTTGTGCATCAGTCCTGCATAAATGATAATTATGTTACAACCACAAAATGACCTCAGAGTTAGTACTTTAAACCAGTGTGCACCTTGCGAGAACACTTGTTAAATGCTGGCTCTCTTTGTATCTCTAATTGATGTTATAGCCTGAGCTCCAAGGGAGCTATTGCTCTTCTGCAAGAACAAAATTGGTTTATAGGTTTAGCTCTAATTTGCCGAGCCCTTGTAGGGGTTTGTGTGCAGTGTTAATTCAGAAAGAAACGAAAAAGATCCTGCAGCAGTTCCTTAATTGTAGTGTCTGCATAGTAGTTTTGTTGTACTAGAACTTTTGGTTTAAAAAGGAGCTCATTAAGAGTGAAAAACAGGACTGTTAATTTAAACTAGCATGTAGCAAAAAGGTTCATGTAAAATGCAGCTTTAATCTTTAATCAGTTGTATTCTTTCTTCTATGAACACGACATGACTGCGTTCAGCTCACTGAACGTTCATCCTATATGTGTCCTAAATCACTGATTGATTAGTCAGTCATGAAGATGATTATAGAAGATTATATTGGTTAAAAAAGATGTAAAACCTGGAAACTTTTGGTCACATTTGACCTCTGTCTTCAAGGTCAATCTATTGATCTGAAGGTCAAAGCAATAGTAATGCTATATAGAGCTATTTAAAACCGTGTTTCTTACTGTCATTGTTTGTATTGGCGACATATATGTATATAGGGACTGATAGTCATTCTAAACATTACATTACTACAAGGTGGTGTAATGTTTGGTCAAACTTTCATAAAATGTCTATTATCCTTAAAACTATGTTTAAAATTATACAGCCTTTGTTTGTATTGGTAACAGTTGATATCCTCATATGGGGATTCTATATATAACATTAAATTTTCCATCCAAATATCACCGTAACCTCTGACCTAACTTTTACATTTCACATCTGCCTTGCTTTCAAGATTCCCCAAGAAGGGTATTTAAGAAAGTATTAAATATAATAATACTTAATTATAAAATGTAATTATAATAAAAAAAAAATGATTATACTCAAAATAATTTGAAGTATGTTGTGTCTTTTGTCTTATCTCCCTTAACCCTAACCGGTCATGGCAGATGGCTGCGCCCCCCCGAGTCTGGTTGTGCCAGAGGCTTCTTCCTGTTAAAAGGGAGTTTGTCATTCCCACTGTCACCAAGCGCTTGCTCATACTGGGTTGTCTTGGTTTTTTTCTGTATCACTGGAGGGTCTTTACCTTACATTATAAAGTGCTTTGAGGCGACTGCTTTGTGATTTTGCGCTATATAAATAAAATGAAATAAAATAGAATTGAATATATTAAAATATTAAAATTAACAGGGCAGATAAGAAAAGCCTGCACTTTGCTCTACCTTTTGCTGCACTCCAAACGTTTTTTAAAGTACGTTAAAGTACGTATGTTAAAAGAGAACAAAGAAAACAAAATGCAATACTTTTCTTTTAAATAGAGAGTGAGCTGCCTCAGTGGAGGTGTTTCTTGTTTTTGATTTTTTCCTTTTGCGGAATGTAGTTTCAACTAAAATGTGTATAAACTTTTCTGGAGCTAATGATAATGTCACAGGTGTGCTTCAGACATGGTTTAAAAGGATTTTGTGAATACTAGCAACTTTCGTGCACGCACAGGTCATTTTACAAGAAGATAACACTGTTTATGTAATTGCTGTTTTTACTGTTGTTCAACTATCAGTTGTGGCTTGATTTAATAGTGCCTTTGCCTGTGTGTGTCCTGTCTCTGATCTTCAGGTTCATATATGAAACTGAGCACTTCAATGGAGTTGCAGAACTGTTGGAAATCCTCGGCAGGTTTGTCTGCAAAAGCACACGTTTAGACCATACTTTGCTGCTGTGCTGCACACATACACTATACTCTATACTTGCCAGCTGTTTCTGTTTATGAGACAGCCGGCACCAAAAACTGGTTACTGAGCACAGCTGCTGCATCTGCACGGCACATAAAACAATATGCATTTTTATTTTTCCTTCTTTCTTATCAAGCAAAGACAACCCAGGGTGACGGCAAGGGAAATGAGAGTAAGGAAGGGAGGGAAATGAGTAAAGGGGTGAGGTGGGCGATGGTGCAGGAACGAGAGAAGCAGGAGGAGGTGGGGGTTAAAGATATAAATGAAATATGACTCACAGGTTTGTTTAATTTCTTGCCTTCTTTTGTGAGGGAAAATATGAGGAAGACAGAAATGAAGAGGGAGCGAAGACGAAAGCCAAACTGATAAACAAACACGCGTTTCTTATGTCGATCCTCACATGTAAACAAACAGGAGCAACAATGGACAAATAAATGAAACAAAAAAGACACAAAAACTCCTGTTGACACCATGTCGTCATGGTAGCTGCTGAGCTGGTGGTTAGCCTAGCTTATCAGACTAGGTTAAAGAGAAAGCGATAGCCTCGCTCTGTCCAACATGGAAAGAAAGGCCTCTTTATCAACACCTGTGAATGGTTACATTTGATTTTCTAGGCAAACATTATTTAGCAATAGACTTTATTTCCTAAGGAGGCTAAGGTCAAGCGACATCTGCCCACTCTTGGGACAAAGTGTCATACAGTGGAGGTCTGCTGGTGCAGACACCTTCATCCTCTGACAGAGTAGACAAACTTATCAAGAAAGACGGCTCAGTGGTTGGTTCTAAATTTGAGACTGTCCAACAGGTGGCCAGGACAAAAATGTACTCAAATCAGTTATGATCAACACCCACTCTATGCGCTGGTAGTTATAGAGTAGTAGCACAGAAGCACCTTCAGAGAAAGACTGCTTGCACAAAGATGCAAGACTGAGTGCCTCAGGAAGTCCTTTATACCAGCTCCTATAAGCCTGTTTAATGCACAAAAATAATAATAACAATAATAATCATATTTTATATTAGTTATTAGTTACTAGCTATTTATTTGTATATATCTATCTGTCGTTCTGTTGTTAATTAGCTGAAGTGGTTGTAATTTTAGAATTAGCACGAAAGAAATAGCTACTGTTAGTATTGTTGGCTAGTAACAAATTAAAAAACAATAAAATTGCCCTTCTTATTGCTCATGTTGCTTTCAATCAGAAACAACTAAATTTGTCATCTACAGGAGACACGCCTTTAAACAGTTTAATGCTGTATACATGGAGGAGACACACAAATAGTTCTGAACTTAAGTAGATGTACTGCTTTCAGTAGATTAGCTTAGATGCTTAGTAGATTAGTACTTAGCATTATATCAGTTTTGTACCGATGAGGATTAGGGCCAGTGAAAAAAAAAACATTTGGGGGGATTCTGACCTTAATCCTCTTCTGTAGTCATGAAAATCATTTTAAAACAGAACAGACTCCAGAGAAAAGTCTGAATTAAGTTAGGTTAATGTTTCTAGCTCATCCAGCTAAAGTACAGATGATCTAATGTGATGGCGAGGTGCCCATCTGTCTACAGTGCAAAAGAATGGCATCCTTGCAAACAGTCATCGCATAATGAGTCTTCACCCAAACTGTTGGGAAGTAACCTGTGAGCTGATGAGCTGCCATGCCACTGATGTTGTGGTTTGATGCTGATTTATTATCTACAGCTACATAGCAACCTAGCTTTTTAGAAATGTAGTGGTAGCCTAATGGTCTTGTTATGCTAACATAGGGCACTGTAGTAAGTCTAAGGTGGGGAACCCCACAAAGGCACAAGTTTAAGGTCACAGACAGGGTGTAAAAGATGCACATCAGCTTCTTGATGTCAGTTAGTGAAGTCTCACTGTGAAGCTGCATCCGCGTTTTAAGTCTGTAGCCAGAGCAGGTAAACAGATGTGTTAATGATGACTTGAAAATGGAAAGACTAACACAATAAACCAAAGAAGGAATAAGAAAGCAGACAAATCAGTATCAGAAGCAATACATATTAATTCCTCTCAGGGGAATTTTGGCTAATGGAGTCTAGCTTCTGCCCTGTGTGTGTTTGTCTTTCATTGTCTGATGATATACTTAGAAAGGAGTTAAAAAGAAGGATGTATCCAGACTGAGAGTGTTTTTTTTTTCCTGCCATAAGAGACCAACACATTCTTTTAGAAAAGGAAACTTTTCAGCTTTTAACAATAGTGAGGCGAAACAAGTGGCGGCTCGGGAGGTTACTCTGGAGAAAGGGAGGAAGGTGAGGGAGAGGATGAGTCCGAGGTGAGGGAAAAAGGAGGAGGAATGGAGGGATAGATGGAGCCGGAGAGGGGATGAGTGAGTGAACAGTGAGTCAGAAATGGAGGAAGGAGGGAGGGGAGGGAGCGGGAGAGGAGAGAGAGGTTTGTATTCATGTTGGTGGTAACAGAGGTATTTATAGCTCCTCCCACACATGGAGAGTGCGGGAGAGAGATGGGTGAGAGAGGATGCGGCGCACAGATAGAGGAGACAGGGAGGCGTTCAGAAAGAGGGTGAAAGAGGAAGCAGAGAGACAGATTAGAAGAACAGCAGGAGAGAGATATTACTGAAGGACTCCTCTGTTAACCTGACAACAGCGCTATTAGAAATGAAGACAGACGGACGGACTGATGCAGACACAAACACATAAATCGCCCGTGAAAAAAACTGACAGGCGGCCCGTTTTATGGCTAAATGAGCGTTGTACTTTCCAAGTTTAGTTCCCACTCTTCTGCTGCTCGTACTTTTCTCTCTGTGGGCAGCCGGTGCAGCTGTGAACAGAGCAGACCACGCGCTTGTCCAGTCATTCGGAAACGGACGCAGTACGAAAATAGAGTCTGAGAGCACAGATGAATGCACAGGCGTACACATGTGTGAGTCAGGGGAGGGTTTTTTTTTTTCTTTTTTGAAGCAACACATGATGCTGTCGTGTAAATAAATATCACTATTCGCACTCGCTGTTGTTAAAATGGTTCTTTGGTTGAAACGTGTTCGTTAGGAGTTACTTTTGGTAACAGGTGATCGGGATGTTTTTGGACAAGCGGCCTTAAAGTTGGAGGGTTGTGGTGCTGATTTTTAAACAGGATGATTTTATTAATCAAAGCAAATCATTTGAATATTTATTGGGAGTAAAAATTGTCACTAGGTTTGACACATGTGATGGGAGTGAAAGACGTACACGTGCTTTTTGTCATTAAAACAAAAAAATCCACATGCCCGCGAGGAACGATGGACACTTTTAACTGTCTTCTCATCTCCTCTGTTCCAGCATCATAAACGGCTTTGCCCTGCCGCTGAAGTCTGAACATAAGCAGTTCCTGGTTCGGGTCCTCATCCCGCTACACACAGCAAAGTCCCTTTCCATCTTCCACGCACAGGTCGGTGACTATCCTACGCTCATTACCAATTTATATTTGTGCTTTAACGTTAGACTCTTTGACAAAGATTACCCCTGCCGTCAGCTTCTGTTGGTTTTTTGTAGCATGTGAAACAGTTTTTGACACCCATTTATGTTGCTGTAACACCACAAATGCAGTCACATTTTTTGATGTCGTTTGATGCCCTAAATACATCCGAATGCAGAGGAGAGACGCAGTATGTGTTTGAATGACTGATGTTCCTTGCAGCTGTACTTTGCTGTGTCCTCATGTGGCTTTGGAAGCCAGCGCTGGTGTAATTTGCTTATATTTCTTACATTCTCAAACAAAACAACCTGCAACTATGGTGTACTGTGCAGATGTCTTTCTTTGAAAGCCAGACTTTCATTTATTTTTTAAAAGTGATATCTAGCAATAGTTCTCCGGGCTTTCTAGAGATCTAACCATCTTTTCTTTTGGCTACTTTTTCACTCAGTTTCAGTCCAGTCCTTGTGCCTCACCATTTTTAGAGGATTTTTGTTTTGTTTGTTAAGACGCTTAAACGAACTGGGAACTATTCAAGCAGAAAAACGTACCTAACTCAATGAAACCCAGTTTTGTCTAAATATAGCAGACGACTCAGCAAAGAACCAATTATTTTTAATATATTAATTTAGTTTAGTTAGTTACTGTTCTTACTGTTTTGGAGCAAATGTGACCACATAATTTCCTCTGGGACTAATAAAGTACTCTGATTCTGGTACTAGCAGCCTGTCGTAAAAACACAGAATTTGCTCCCATTTCTTGAGCTGAATCTATGGAAAATCCCACAGATAACCCAGTTTGACAGGCAAAAAATGTTATTTTTGCACCAACAAGGCGATTCCCAAAGAATATATCTTGGCATGGTGTGTTCTTAAAAAATTTGAGGAAGTGGATAAGTCGTGGGGAAAAGAATAAGTGGCAGGCCTGAAAACTATTTATAGTAGATGAACGGTATATAAAATTCATGTCTTAAAATAAAATTAAAGTTTTTCTTCAAAGTTTTGGAAAAACTAAGTCAGTAGTATTGGAAAACCTGTCAAAACTGAATTATGAACATAGAAAAGTACTGTCAGAGCCACCGTGCGATACCATCTGGAAAGTGTGTGATTGAAAAAGGCTTCGTTTTTCAGCCTGACAGTGACCTCAAACAAACTCCCCATGCAGTGAAAAAAACATACTCGAGTATAAAAAACACACAGTGAAGCACCAACAGCCGTGGATTGGCCTCCCCAGAGCCCAGACCTCAACATAGAACATTGTGGGATCGTCTTGACAGAGAATAGAAAATATCTTTCAGTGCCCTTCAAGAAGCCTGGAGAACCATTCCTGAAGACTGATTAAAGAAATGATTACAAGAAAGCTTACCTAACAAGCATCAGGCTGTGTTTAACAATCAAGGTAGTCATACCAAATATTAACTCCCAAGCTTGTTAGAATTGCACAAACTCAGTTTTTACCTGATATAAGGTATTTCTTTCTATGTGTGTCTGAACTGGTTTTAATACAATGCTGGGCTTATTTCCCATTTTCCCAATAACATATAAAAAATGAAGGGTAGCGCAAGACTTTTGCACAGTATTATAATCATGTATTTGTAAACCAAAACTATTAAAAAAGATCTCCAGGTAGAGATCATCTACCCGGAGTTTGTTGCTTTTATTCTAGACAGACACTTTAATCAGCTGTCCTAGACTCTACCTGTCACCATGACCAAAATCTCTTTGCAAGTCTGATTGGTCTCCTGCATTTTATGCCGTACTTAAAAGCATCTATACAAACACCTGGCTTGTATATATGTCTGAACCCAAGAAGAAGTAAGTCAGCTTAATGTCTCTAAAATTGTTCTTGGTAATACTGGTGGTTAGACATTTTGGCAATGTGTCAAATGTACCACTAGGAGGCAGGGTTGAGTCACAGATAGGGCCGCTAAGAGACGCACTCACATCTGAGTTACATTCATGTGTGAGTGCCTTTGATTTTTTTGGTGTTTGTGTGTGTTTGTGTACGACTATGTGTGTCTGGGTTATTATAATACTTGGTGACACAGATGGCTGCCAGTCTATTGTGTTTGCGCATGCCTGTGCATTTTATTTGTGCCATACTTTGTTTGCTTATGCAGAAGATACAGTTTGTTCCCCTCAAAGTGTGTGTGTGTCCGTGTGTGTGTGTATTCTGGGTCTCAGCATCACTGTGCCCTACATTTCTCCCCATCTCTCTTCTCCCTGTAGTTCACGCACATGAATTATTCACACACTCACACGCACTCGGTTTGACAGGGTCACGGGAGAAGCAGGGCCTTGTGGATGGCAGTTTTGTACGAAGTAGGTGTGGCTGTTCAGGACTGACCCAGTTCTGGATGCCAATATCAAAATATGATATCACAGCAAACTGTTTAAACATGATGGAAGATGAGCACTGAAATACATTTGAATGTATTGATATAAGTGAGTTTGTTTAAAATCACAGATTACCTGGTAGGCCACCTGGTAATCTTAGCCAACACCAAAGATTAAATCCAGATATATTTGCTTCAATATAAATTAAACACAACATTGCTAAACAAATTTTTACTTATTTGGCTGCTGCAAGCTTCTTAAAATAGCAATGGATTGTGTTTCAGCAATAGATACAAACTCATATACAGGAACAGGAACTTCCCGGGTGGCAAGTGTTTATGATCTGAATCTGATTATAAAGTGGGGAACCAAGGAATGCAGTACGGGGGCTTTTCTATTATTCACTTGTGCATCGGCAAAATTATTCATGAACACAAATGGAGTTCTCTGCTCTCCTAACCCCTAACCCATTGCCAGTCATTAACTGTGTCACCAGGGTTATTAAAAAGTGCGTTAGTTTATGGCTGAGCGATTTATGGCTATTGTTTTCAGTTGCAGGTCCATGGACTACTGTTTGGATATCAGATTTTAAAAACACACATATTTTCATTTCCTAAGCATATAGTTAGGATTTGAGCAGTTACTGTGGGTACTGAAGTGAGAGGCCATATGGTAGTAAGAATTTTATTTTTATGAACCAAGCAGTCCTTCTTGGAGGGTCTCATTTCTCAAGTTATTAAGGCGTTACTCTGATTTCAGTATTTGTATGCTCTTTAATTCCAAAGTGTGGAAACAGTATAGACACTATAAAGATGACTTGCTCATATGCTATATTTAGCTGTAAAATTTGCATCCCAATACTGTATTTAAAGAGCAAAAAACTGATATGCTATAAGTTAATTTGCACATGTGCAACCAGCAAAGTTTTAGGCCTCTCAACTTAACATGCTCCAGCCATTGCTAACTGGACACAGGTATGAACATGAAATAGACAGCCACTACAGAATTCAATGGAAGCAGGAGCAAGCAGACGTGCTTTCAGAGACAATAACCAACTGTGGCCAGAAGATGGCAGTAATTTAAAGGATGGTGCAAACAGTTAATAAGAGAAGCTTATGGAACAGATTGTATGAGATGCGAGGACAGAGATAGCATTCACTTGCGTTTTAATTAATGTCTTTCACTAGGTTTTTTTGGGCAAGCAGTGCTTGCCTTTCGTATCCTGACAGAATGTCAAGTAGAGCTTGCCAGAATGACTTCAGCTACAGAAATAGAGCTTAATTTGGCCTGTCACCCTGACAATTCAATATCGGTAAAATCTTTACAAAGGTCCATAGAAGACTACTACATTATCCCCAGCCTAACAATGACCTCATGCAACCACGAACCTTGACTTGACAGCAGAATCCAATGTCATATTTACCCCAAGTTTCTGAAATGCCTCACTAATGCTTTAAATAGTTTGCCCACTTTATTTTAATCCTCTTCTTTTCTCCAGCTTTCTTTATATTCCAGCTTCCATCCCTGCTTTCAACACTCCCTTTTTTAGCCTCCACTCCCTCTTACACTGTATTTTTGTAACCATGTTGTGCCACGGGTGAAGGAATAGGAAAGTCTTGGATGAAGGGAGAGGAGAAGAAAGAAAGATAGCCAGTATGGAGAAAAAAGGAGATTAGACAGAAAAATCTGTGAGAGATGAAAGCTCAGACAGTGAGGCAGACAATGATGCTGCAGGTCAACAAGGTGGCAAAGGAAGGAACAACAAAGGAGAAAACTGTCCTACAAAAAGATCTAAAAGCATCATCAATAATATGACAGTAAAAAACAAAAAAATGTTTAATTGAGTCACTTCGGCTCTAACTTATAAAGATAAAACGAACCACTAGTGTAATACTGTGAACCATTCAAAGGCCAGACAGAGGGGGAGAGACGAGAGGTCTAAACTCTATCTCACATTGCCCTTAAGGGACTTTGTGTGTGTGACATCACTCCTTCCGAAGTAAACACACGCACACACAGTCTCCGTCGCCACGGTGCCCACTCGCCACGGCAACCGGCCTTGGCGGAGGGGGCAACCGCAGAACACATATGCAAACGCACAAATGCACACACAGTCTCAGAATAATCGGAAATGATTGCCGCTAATATAAGAGGAGACAAAAGCTGATGTAGCTGCAGACACAAACTCACACGTACATGCGCTCGCGCACATTTGGAAAACTTGTCTTTCCGATCTTTAGCAGTGTGTAATCCTGAGGGATAAGTGCTAAATTCCCCATTGTCTCGTTGACAGCTCCAGAGAGAGCGATAGAGTGCGTACGTGTGAGTGTGACGGTTTGTGTGTGCTTAACCCCGTGTTCTCTGTCGTTGCAGCTGGCATACTGTGTGGTGCAGTTTATGGAGAAAGATGCCACAGTGACTGAATATGTAAGACTGCTTCTTCAATCGCTGTACTTATTGCAACACTTTTAATAAAGATTTTCTCTCAGTTTATTGTCTAAGAATTTGAAAATATGAGAGAAAATCATGCATATGAATAATGATATCGTTTCTGATGATTAAGAACCCTGGAATATGCTCCATATGTTTTTTGACTTCTTGGCTTTAAAGATATTATCTTCCCATGCATGCAACTGCATGTCTATTTCACATTTTGGAGAGACAAAGCGTGAAACAGACACGATGGATGATGTCTATTACGCGTGTTGCTGTGATACTGGGTTGAATAATACAGAGAAAACCTTAACAATCAGATGAGCCCTTATGGACAAACACTTGGCGACAGTGGGGAGGAAAAACTCCCTTTTATGAAGACGGAATCACTGGTAGAGCCAGGCTCAGGGAGGGGCAGCCATATGTTGTGAATTTCCCCAAACCAAGTCATTAGATTTTTTTCTGTTTTGATTTTGGGGCCCACAACTTCATTATTTTGGTTTAGATTTACTTCTGTTTACATTATTTCCACTTTACAGGAAATTCAAAATGATTCAGAACATTTAGCTGCATGCCTTTTTGGTTTTACCCCCCAAAGAAACCAGTTTGATATGTTTATAAACATCTTCTTTTTTTAATTTGGCCTTTTTAATAATAACGAATAGACAAATAGGAAGCAGTATAGTTAGTGTTACCCATGCAGCCAATTCACCAATGAACCTCTGTAAGAGTGAGACTCAGTGAAAACTAAGACATTATTCTTAATGCAAAAGCCAGAGCATGGAAATGACTCATTGGCGATGGTAGAAATGGATGTCAGCCAGCTACCCTGCTGAGCTAATGGCTTCAGTGTTTATTTCTCTTAATGTGTGCTCATATTTGCTCTGCAGATCATCAGAGGGCTGCTCAAGTACTGGCCGAAAACCTGCACGCAGAAAGAGGTGAGACCAATGATGACCAAAAAGCCGCTGATGTTTCTTTCTCCTCGACTGTTTGTCGTCCGGCATTGCTGCAACTGTCTCGATTTGACTCGTCCTTCTCCATCTCTCTGTATCTGCATTTTAAAAAATGTGCACGCACTTAGGTGATGTTCCTGGGGGAGATCGAGGAGATCCTGGATGTGATAGAGCCATCTCAGTTCATGCGGATTCAGGAGCCGCTCTTCAAGCAGATAGCAGCCTGTATCTCCAGTCCTCACTTCCAGGTGCTAAAATAGTGCAGAAGTGGAAACAATAGCCACAGATTAATGCTGTTTTGGGTGTAGACAGGATTAAAACAAATGTGATTATAGTAATCTGATTACCTCCAGGTTTTAGGCTGGAAAATCAGTTACTTCTTAGACGAAGCAGTTTAATAATAAAGAATGTTGCCCAACTTTGATTAAAGAAAATCAACTCTTGTTTGTGTGTGTGTGTGTGCTTGTGTGTTTTAGGTAGCGGAGCGGGCTCTTTACTTCTGGAACAATGAATACATCCTCAGTCTCATTGAGGAAAACTGTCAAGTCATCCTTCCACTGGTGTTCGCCACCCTCTACAGAGTCTCCAAGGAGCACTGGAACCAGTCAGTGGCACGCATGACCACATCATAACTTTTTGTTGTAGCTTTTCCTCTATTTGGCATGAGCTTAAGCTCTGCTACAAGCAAATATCACAACATGTCCAGTCAGAGCACTGCAAAAACGCAAAATCTTACCAAGTATATTTGTCTTATTTCTAGTCAAAATAATCTCATTAAACTTAAAATAAGACACAATCAGCTAAGAGTAACATCTCAGTGAGATATAGGAACTTGTTTTTAAGACAGTGAATCTTGAAACTAGAGAATTTTCACTTGTTTTAAGTGAAAAAAATCTGCCAGTGGAGCAAGATATTTTTTCTTAAAATAAGAAAAGATTAAGAAAAAATATCTTGCTCCACTGGCAGATTTTTTTTTCAGTAGTCACTTTCCTGATGGGTCTACAGACTTAGTCGTTAGCTTCAAGTCCTTCTGAATACAGCCCAATGTTCACTTTCAACCATGAGCGTGCATAACCCTCCGAAACAAACCCCCAAGATGGCAGCATGTAAAATACTCAGGCCAAAGCTTTACAGCTGGGGGTAGGCAGGGGCTGGTGTCCATCTTCTATATTCAGTCTATGAGTTCTTTTAGCTATACACCATACTACGATACAAAATACACCATTAAAAATAAAGCTCCTGTTACTCTTCACTAGAGCTAATTCTTATGCTTCATGGCTCCAAAAATTCTAACTTTTAGGTACACACCAAATGACTTTTTTCATATTCTCACCATCATTGAAGCACTTGATGAGCCAGATCAATAACCCATCTGTGTTTCTCCAGGACCATCGTGTCTCTGATTTACAACGTGCTGAAGACCTTCATGGAGATGAACAGCAAACTCTTTGATGACCTCACTGCCTCCTACAAAGTGGAGAAACAGAAGTGAGTGTGACTCACTGTTTTTGTGCGTGTCTTTGTGTCACTGGATACGACGGTGACAACAAGAGGAAGAAACTAAGAACTAAGTCATTTTTAGGCGGTGTTTGTTCCATTATCCGTCACATTGTATATCATGTTGTAAGTATGTATCGCTTAGGTCATCTTTTGGACACGGATCACATCGTAATTCCAGCCTCAACCTCAAGATAGTAGATACCAGTAGAAAATAAAATCTAGAGGAATAGTTCAGCAGTTTGATCATTTCTTAATGAAAAGACACGTTTTATTTGTTAAGTGCCGAAGTAAAGCCTGGATGAATTTATCTAAGTTTCACGTAGGATAAAAATTTTGGACAGTTATTCACGAATTGAGGAAATTGATCTAGAATTACATATCCTTGAGAATTAGCATTTTAATTGAAGCTGAAATTAGACTCAGGATGGCAGTCTGATATAATTTATAGTTAAAGGAAAAGGACTCAAACAAGGACTGCTGGCTATCAAAGGCTAATCTTCACAACACAGATGTGGAACAAACAAAGAAGATTTCTTTAAACTTAAGAAAAAAAAAGAGTTTTTATGCTCATTAAACTGGAAAAGCTTACAGAACAATCTGTGAGTTTGGACCTTGGGTAACTTTTTAACAACTAAAAGCTTGTGTCTCTTGTGTCTGTATCTCCCTAGCTATTGGTCAGGTTCAGGGGAACACTGAATGAGAAAGTGCTGGTCTCCAAAAGGAAAACTGCTACCAGCATTTTGCTACATGTAAAGCCCATTTGGATAAGACAGAAGGCTGTTTGAACAATGCTTGTGACCTTGTGTTGTGTTCAGGGAAATAAAAACACTGTATCCTAGCATCAGAATCTTATTCCATCTATAAAGCATGGTAATGGTAGCATCATGGTTTGTGGTCAACTATTTGCCAACATTAACGGAGAAAAGAATTTAGACTTTTACTAGAAAAATGTCAGAACATCTGTAAATGTGAAGTGAATCTGTGAAAGTGGCTCATGTACTAAGACAAAGACTAGTCAGGGAATAATTAAAAAGATGCCTTTAATGGGAAGTCTTTACCTTAATTTCTTGACCTTAAAATTCCTGTATGTATGTATGAGTCGGGGGGGGGTCTGCACAAAGCGGTCACGCCGTGTACTAAAAGTAGAGGTCAATCAGGTCAATTCAATTCAGTTTTATTTATACAGTGCCAAATTACAACAACAGTCACCTCAAGGCGTTTTATATTGTAAGGTAGACCTATGTATAATACATGCAGAGAAAAACCCAACAATCATATGACCCCCTATGAGCAAGCACTTTGGCAACAGTGGGAAGGAAAAACTCCCTTTTAACAGGAAGAAACCTCCAGCAGAACCAGGATCAGGGAGGGGCGGCCATCTGCTGCGACCAGTTGGGGTGAGAGAAGGAAGACAGGATAAAAGACATGCTGTGGAAGAGAGCCAGGGATTAATGACAAGTATGTTTCAATGCAGAGAGGACTATTAGCA
>VOQK01022685.1:2051-24466 GCA_015052645.1 Benitochromis conjunctus
CTCACACTCTAAAAAGACGGTAACCTAGATGGTTTGCTCTGAATTTCTCATTATTCCAACCCAAATAAGCTATTGTACGGTTCGTGGCTGGGGCTGATAGGGGTTGCATTGTAGAATTGGCTTACGAGAGACTGAAATACAAAGAAAATAAAGAAAAAAATGAGGTACAATGAGACTAAAATTAGAACAATTGTTTGTTACAAAAGGAGAAACCAACTGGGGTTGATGAAACCTGGGCACAAAGGATAAATAAAGTATATATCTATTTAAATGCTAATTCTGTTAATATAACACTTAAGAATGCCAATTTAGCTGGCAAAGGCTGACATATTTTTCTAGTTAAGTAGAGCCCCAGCAATCACCAAAGCCTTACAATTCATCCTCTGGAGACCCCAAATTCCCGTTAATTGGCCTTGGCACTCAGAATAGACACGCTATTAAGGAAGTTCAAACCAGATCTGGTTGACTTTACCAAGCTTTGGACATATTCAAAGAAACCTCCAAACATGATTTTACATCCATTGTGGTACAGTGTTGAAAGATATCTTCATGTCTTACAATCTGAGCATTTTCCCCCTGAATCTGTTAATGTCCTTAAATAATTTTAAGAATAGCAAACCCTTGCTTTCCAGTGGTAAAGCAAACATACTAACAGCAGCCACACAAAGTTGGTAGAGCAGAAATGGCAGCAGCTAATGCCTAATATCAGAAAGTGGGACTCTTACAGACCGTGAAGTAAAAATTTCAAAAACATGTATACCAATACGAAGGATGCATTAAGAGTGTAAGCACTAGTCCACTCTTCTGCCTCCCTTTCCACCCACACTGCTCCAACAGTGCTGCGTAGTGCACTCATGCTTAATGAATTGAGACAGAGGGCCAGATAAATGTGACCAGTTCAGTAAAGGCAGCAGGCAGACACAGAGAGAGGCTATAGCTCGCTCACCATGTCACACATATAGGGATCACCGGAGGCGCCCCTTAGTCTGATCCCTTCTTTACTCTGCTTCGGGTTGGCATAAACATCTAATAGGGCCTAAAAGCCTCAGATGAGAGAAACACATGCTGGGTAAGTGGTTCAAAATGGGACATGGAAAAGGTTTTAGGACATTCTAAGAACAAAGCATACAGCGAGCGTCTGTTCTAATCTATGAGATCTGTGTCCCTGTGCCATTATGGGTAATGGCAGCGTGTGCATGTGTGTGTCTGGGAGTGTTCACTGGCCTGTATGTAGATCTATACATCCTGAACATTCATACATGTAAACATCTGCGCATAATTTTCAGAGTCCATGTTCAGGTTTGCTTATATTGTAGTTTGAGATATGTTTTTTTTACCATGCGAGTATGTGTTTCTGAGATTAAATCTTATTTCTAACTACATACATGAATATTGTTGTACATATACACAAAAATGTTATGTACAGGTGCATGTGTATTACTAAAAAAAGTACAATGAGTTTGACACTGTCTTTATGTGTGTGTGTGTGTGTTGCCGTTAACAGGGCCAGCACATATCATAGTCTACTGGAGATGGAGAAGATGTTTCCGTGTGGGTCAGTAAGCATCCGTCACTTCACATGAAGGCAGCCAGGAGGGAGGAAGGATAAGGACGAAGCAAGGGGTGGGCGAGACACAGCAGACAAAGGACACAGTGGGCTGGGGAATGGAGGACAGAGGGAGAGAGGAAGCCCTTCCTCCATTCAACATCACGCAACAAAATCCAGGCTGGAGCCAGGAGAGATGAAAAAAGTAGAAGCTTTAAAGAAGAGCCTGATGTGGAATAGAGAGGGAGAGAATAACAATATATCTGCCGGGGGGGGACCAGGGAGAAGAATGAGGGCAAAACTATGTGGGTTTGTTACATAAAGCTGGGATCACACACAGGTCAGCGAATCAGACCCAACACAATAGATAGAAGGCAAGCGGTTCAAGAGGAAAGACTAAATAACAGATATAAAACAAGACAACACGATGACACACTTACCTAAGAGGCTTCCCTGAAAACAAACTCAGCTACCGAGTTTCCTTCTGAAGAAAATACTGTTTTCCAAAATGCCATAAAACTTGTGAGAAAAAAAGGAAATGATAGAAGCATGTTTATTGGCTGCAGCATTTCCCCTCAGCTGTCAATAAATAGTTCCTCCCATCCAACAGAGCGGGTGTTTTAGTATTTATGGGTTTTAATAGGAAGAGCGTGATCATCATATTGACCGGCCTGCTCACATCCTAATGGGCGTCTTAAATCTCAGGGAAACACACTGTATTCTGGGGTGAGTTACAGGCAAATTAACATGAAGAGGGAGGCCGCCAAGGCTGCTCCTGCCGGAAGGGAGGAAAATAATCACTTGAATGATTGTCGGACATTTAGGATAGGTGGTGAGAGGGGGAGCCGGCAACAAGAGGGGAGAAGAGGCAATAAACGATTTTCATCAGTAGCCGAGGGAGAATGAGATGGGCTGGAGAGGGTGGGCGGAATCCAATGTGCTCGCCTTCCATTATAAGAATCATAAAATACTTTTAATGACCAAATATTGGGCTCTTTGAAACTAGATATTGGATCATATTACAAGCATTATGGTTTCACACTTTGGCTCACACACTTTGGTGCAGACAAACTGTGTAATGTCATAGTGTGAGTCTGTACTACTACTGTAAATCCATCATAGCTAAAGATGGGCTTATTAAAGGAATGTAATATGATAGTGACACAGAGGACGGACACTGCAGCATGCTCAAAGCCAGTTGGATTTCTGCAGAAGAAAACGTATGTTACACCTATCCCAATCTTACAACCCATCGGCTATTGTCAGATGTGTGAGCCTCTGGGGACATTTGAAAAAAATGGGCCTATTTCCACTCAGTTTTCCTGCTCTGTCTGCCGGTCACTGTTTATAAATGCAGACACATTTAAATACTTTTCAGACAACAGCTGACATCACATTGTGCTTCTTTTGTTTCCACATAGCCCGTATGGCAACTTAAATGTCAATGCTACCTCTTCCAGTAACAAAAGTCTTGATTCTTGCCTACAATTTCATCATATTCATAAGGAGAAATATGTTCACAGAGATTCCATGTATACTGACTTTGTTACACCATTTAAATGTTGGCCAACTACCCACATCTGTCTTTCTGTCTGGTTAGTTTACTGATGCAGAATGCATTTTCCCAATTTTTTGTATAGGTGATGCAGGTAATTGCATTCTTTCTGGTAAGTCTGAAGGTTCTCAGTCATCCAGGTCATTGTAGTCTAAGGAGCTTGGAAAGACGTTCCTTCTGGTAACCCCTTACAAACTATCTGATTCTCCACATCCAAGATAAAATTCACAGACTGATGCTGAATATGGCATTCTGAAGATTAGAACTAAACTTGGAATAACAACGTCAAACATAAACTAAAGATGATCTGGAACAATTAGAAGCTGTGTCTTTAGCAGCATGTGAAGGATGTGAAGTCAAACACTATGTCTTCCTGCTCCAGCTACACTCACCAAATAGCATCCCCATCCTTAATGTCACAAGGTCTCATTTATTCCAGCCTCTATATTGGGTTCATTCAAGCAAAAAAAATTAAAAAATGCTAGACACTGAAAACACATTCCAAAGTAACAAATTACTGTACTAAATCCAGTAATTACATTACAGCTACAATACTGTCTTTGCATTACAAAGGTTTGCACATTATCTGCATGTTAGGTGGACACAAAGGGAAATAAATGTAACAGACACGCTACAATCAGCTGATTTCACTTTGTGTGCAGGAGGAAGAAAAGAAGCAGTCCACAGCTTTTCAGCTGAGGTGATATGGACATTATTTTTAAATGCACAAAAGGACTAGAGCACAATTGTAAATTGCAAACTGCCTCCAAGAAGGAACAACTGCATTATTGCTGTTAACACAATGTCAGCACTTTGCAAACATTTGTACAGACATCATGCTAACGCAAAGCTAGCCAAGAGCCCAGAATGCTATTAAAACTGAGTGTTGACTCCAGCAGCAGAGCCTGATTTTCAACAGGTAACAAAATCAGTGATGAGTTTGGCAGTCAGGATTGAAGACCCCATTTCTACCTGTACATCTCAGCCGGATTTTAACTTTGCTTTGTGTGGTCAGCAAATATTTCAGCTCATTTACAGAGTAACATGAAAATTATGTAATGAGTAGTCTAACAAACTGCTTTCTTTGGTGAGTAATTAAGTAAAATACTGCATTACTTTAAAGAAATGTAATGAATAATGTGTATACTTTTGCTTTTTTAACTCATCATTTTTGTCTAAAATTAGTTAAAAATGTGTAATTAAACAGAAGCAGAGTTTTAGATTTAGACTTTCAAGCGGGCGTCATACACTCATCGGGACCTTGCCAAAATCAATCAACTTGACTTAAAATATGTTTGTACTTGAGGAAATTACAGGAAAAACGTGTTAGTAAAAGTTCTCTCAAAGGGAGGCTGTCTCAGGAGAGGAGTAGCAGCTCGAGACCACTTGGGGAAATAAGGCCAGATGCTTTGGGTGGGTTAAGATGTGCTAGCATGTCACAGCATACATATTAGACAGAACGACACTACAGTAAATCCACAGTGACATTTTGGAGTAGGAATGTCAGAGTCTGGCCGTGTTTGGCTGCACTAGGACACCTGCACCAAATCACTTCCATGCTGACCAAGGAGAAGTCGCTCTCTAGCCATATACCTCAAACTTGTGGAAAGGGATTCATACTGCAGCAGGATAATGAGCCCAAATGCCCCAAATTGCTTTGCTTCACTACCTGAAGACCAAAGAAAACTGGAGAGTGCCGACCATTATGGACTTTCTTCCACATTCAGCTGAACTCAACTCCACTTAACATTTTCAGTGATGCTTGAAAACTGAGAAAGCCAAGCACTCCTGACATCAGAGAAGCTTCTGGAACATTGCAAAAGCATCCCAGCATAACATGAGCGCATTCAGTGAAGTTTAATGCATACCGAGTTGATGCGTTCAACCAGTAAAAGCCAAAAGGTGGACACACCAAGCACCATCATCATACTGTCAATATGCACGTGCATTTTTCAAACATGACCTTTTTACATATCATGATGAACACACTTTGAGAATGACTGAAATAAGAAGCAAAACCAAAACTGTGTTTCTAAATCACAAAAACAACAGAAAAGAAAAGCTAAACATCTTCACATGCAGCTTTGTGCTGGAGTAAAAGTGTTGGCAGTGAAAGTCAGCGGTATTGCTCAGAGGTTATAATAAACAAATGCAAAGGGACATCTATCATTTTACTGGTTAGGCCTCTTATTTTAAGCATGTGTTTGATTGGAAATTCCTTTTATTGTTGTTGAACTTTATCCTTGGATCATATCGTATTTCTCAACTCTCCCCACCTTTAGCCATCAACTCAAATTCAGATAAAACTCCAAAACCTAGGATTTTCTAGAAAAACATTTTCATATGTCTGAAATTAAATCTGAAATCTGAAAAGAAAATGTAAAAAATATGTGTATATGAGACTCTGGCATCTATTTTGCATGAAAACAGGTTAGCTCGAGGGCACCTGGGAATGAAATTCAGCTAACAACCCGTTTTGTCATTTTTAAGAAACGTGATCCCGGCCTAGATTCTCCCATTGTCCATGGAGTACATCTTCAGGTAGAAAATGTCCAGCACATAGATGGACTCGAACTGTTCCCATATAGTAAACCTCTAACACTGTCAGCTGGAGAAAGCAGCGACCTGAGAGAAACTTGAATTAAAAAGTTAACTTTTGATGACGGGCAAAAATTTGGTCAGTGTGACAAAACCCGAGCAGAGCCAACAATCCAAATGGGAAAGAGTCGTCTTCTGATACGCGATGAAATCGAGTTATTGCTACAAATCTCCTCTTGGCTTGATAAAATGGCCGCTGCTATCAGCTGACAGTGAATGTCATTGCCGGCGAACAGAGGAAATTGCGCCTTGAAGTTTTGAGTAATTGAATTTGTAAAAGTCATCGTATTACCCTGTGATGTGAAATGCAGATTCAAAGGGGGTTTCAATTTACAAAAAGGGTCCAACCGCTATGAAATTGCCACTATTACGGCTCCCAGACACACACAAAACACACACTGTGTCATTAACACAGCTTCCCATTTCACATTGCTTCTGGCATTACTGCACCTGCCTCGGAGGAAGTGGAGACGTGTGACTATAAACCTCAGATGGTATTTTGTTACTGAGGGACTGTGAAAATGGTCTTCACACTTTGGCTGGTAATTCTAATGTCTTTATGACATGACCTGTCAGAATTTCAATATCTTTTACAAAGCTGCTAGCAGTAAGAGGAGCGCCAGTGAAGCATCCTCATCCACTGAACAGTAGCTGTGGTGAAGGACATTAAACTAAAACACACACTATAAAGCATATTTTCAAGACCCCCTGGGGCCACACTTGACAAAATACAGAGCTTTTATATTTATATGGCGTATGTAAATAGAGCAGGGAAGAAACACTGCAAAGCAAGGTGAAAATAACTGTGGAAAGAACACTTTGTGGATGTTTCGGGGCTTGTGCTAAATGGGTGAAGAGCAAAAATAATAACAGGGCCCCAAGCAGCCCGAGGTTCTAGGACTCTTCCCCTAAAATTTTAAGCAGCAAGATAAAAATAATTCATCATGCACCGCCATGGAGCGGGTAACTGTATCTCAAATATGTAGTCTCTTTGAGCTTTAAAAAAAAAATAAAAACAGGCAAAGAAACCATCTTAAATACAGTACCACAGAGGAGGGACAGAAAACACATATGAAAACCAATATTTGAAGGGTGGGGTGTTTGTACATTAGCTCTTAATTCGTCTCTTTACATATTCTACATCCATCCATCCATCCATTCGCTTCCGCTTATCCTTTTTTTCAGGGTCGCGGGGGGCGCTGGAGCCTATCCCAGCTGTCTTAGGGCGAGAGGCGGGGTACACCCTGGACAGGTCGCCAGTCTGTCGCAGGGCTAACACACATAGACAGACAACCATTCACACTCACAGTCACCCACATTCACACCTATGGGCAATTTTTAGTGTTTTCCAAATAACCTATCCCCACAAATTGCATGTCTTTGGACTGTGGGAGGAAGCCGGAGTACCCGGGGAGAACCCACGCAAACACGGGGAGAACATGCAAACTCCACACAGAAAGACCCCGACCTTCTTGCTGTGAGGCAACAGTGCTAACCACCGTGCCACCGTGCTGCCCTACATGTACAGAGAAAAAAAAAAACACATTAAGGAGACACATTTTACGTTTCCTAATTTTCTGTTACATGTCTGCTTTTAAAAATAGTTTAAAAGTTTCCAGTTGTAGGTAATCTCTGTGAGGTAAAAACACACACTTTAAATTATTTTTTTAAACTGTAAAGCAGATATTCTTAGACAGCACAGAAGCCCCACCCACTTCCAGTTCCAACCTCCTCTTTTCTAGCTGCAGCCTATCAGAAAAAAGGGAGGGGCAGAGTGAATAAACCATTTTCCTCAGACAGAAGATGAACTGAGGGGCTGCAAGAAGGCCCGGTATAAGATAAATAAGGATTGCCTTTGAAGGATGAATCGTGTAGTCAAGAATACAAATATGGAGCTGGAAACAAGCAGGCGTTAAAGGAATATTAAAACAATAAAGATCAAATGAAAACTACAAACTCTTAAGCAGTCCAGTTATCAAACCTTTTTGGTTGTCAATGACGAAGTTGCCCTCCTCATTTCCTGTGGTGATCTTATACGTGATACCATCACCATCGGGGTCCTTTGCCAGCACCGTAGCAACCAATGTGTTGGGGCCTGCGTCCTCTGAGACAAATGTCCGATATCTGATAAAACACACAAAAACAAGAGCACAATAAGCATCTCAACTACACACATGGTGAAAATGAGACGCATTCAACAGCTGCGATGTCAATTTTCAAATCTATTTCATCGAATCCATAAACGACCAGCAGTTCAACCTGCTACGTAGAACAAAACGGCTCATAAGGAATATCGTGAGAAAATATCGACTCATATGAATTGTAACTGTGTCACACAGGCTCTGTGTGATCAACCAAATGCACCAGCCTCCCTACATATCAGAGATCTTTTATTGTATTTACAATTTGGTTATAAAAATGATGAGCCCTACTTGCCATACCTGTTGAGGAAACACAAAAAATTAGATTAGATAAAGATTAGATAAACTTTATTAATCTCTCGGGTGGGTTCCTCTGGGAAATTCAGTAAAATTGCAGGTTTGTTACATTGTTGTTTACAGAATGGAGACAAAATTAGAAATTAGAAAAATACGAAGTCATGAAAAAAAGTGCATTTTCCAACATTTTCTTCCATTATTAAGCATTCAAAACATTGTGTCTATATTCCACTGTATAATAATCACCCTAAAGTTTCAAAACTAGCTCATTCGTCCTGCCTGGCATTATGTCATCACGTGTCACAGGTTGGTTGTGTTGCCTACTGTTACTAAAGAGAGCTTCATCACATGTTTACAGCTACATCCATAAAGGACCTGACTGTAAACCCTGTGTAAGTGGTTCTCAGTTTTAAGTCAGCAGTAATAACAGTGGAACATGTCTGGCGCTACTCTCAAACACAATGAATCAACAACATGTAACGGAGGTGTGTTAAAGGCCACTTGTTTAATGAGAGAAATCTATTTTCTGAATGCAGCATTGCACATTTCATGTCATACCAGATAGTTAATTGCTTCCTCCTTGAGCCCCGGGTGTTAATCAGTCCCTGAGCAGATGCAAATATGTAAGCCAGCAGATTCCTGAGCAGCAGCATACAGGGGAGGAGAAATAACTCAGAAATTCACTTTAAGTCACAACTGGCATTAAAAAAAAAACATATAGGGCCAAAGAAGTAGAGCAGCTTACATATAGAAAGTCATCTTGTGATATTCCTACAATACAACAAGACCGCGCAGGCACGAGTAGTTGTCAGCACAGTACTCATGTATTCTCTTATGTGTTGGCTCGTGGTCGTCACCACTCCAGAGGACGCTCGTGACTGAACACTAATCAAATTTCAAAGGTCTGCACGTCTGTCGCTCAAGGGAAATGGCAAAGAAGAGATCCTTGCAGAGGTGAAGGTAAAATATCACCTTAGACAGAAATGCTTTCACAGTTCTGCTTAAAGCTTTTAAACATTCGAGGGTGCATCAAGGTACATCAGGGTAAGCAAGTGTGCACATCTAACCATGAGGTCAAAGACACAGGCCTCATCTAACATATCAATTCATATTGTACAGGGATGTAATTAAGGGAAAAATGTAGGGAAAGGAAAGGAAAAGGGAAAAAACCCTTTAAAGTCTCTCTTTTACAAATACTGTGCCTTTGCTGTGGCACTCCAGAATCTGGCCTAGACACATCCCATTTGCACGATTAATCCCTGAGATGTCGAGAACTCTCCTACAGTCCATCTGTACTGCACATCTGTATAAGCTCCTGCAGTCTGACCTGCATGTTAGGGCCAACACCTAAGCTATGAAGTCCAAGAAACTCTATTTACACATCCGTGACAAATTGAGGCAAGACACAGATCAGTGCAATGGTATGACACCATCTCTACAGCTCAGAGTGTTCTCAAGAACACTGTGGTCTCAATAATTGTGAAATGGAAAAACCACCAGGACTCTACAGAGATGGCCATCTGGCCAAACTCTGAAAATTAGGTCCTTGTTCAGAGGTGACCAGGGACCCAACAGTCACTCTAACGGAGCTTCATAAGTCCTCTACAGAGATGAGAGACCCTGCTGGAAGGATAACCGTCTCAGCAGCACTCCATCACTCGGGCCTTTGTGGTGGAGCAGCTAGACGGAAGCCACTCTGACTTAAAGCCACACGACAGACTGTGTGGAGTTTCCTAATGAATTTAAAGGGCTCTGAACACAATAGAAAAGATTCTCTGGACTGATGAGTCAAAAACTTTTTGGGCTTGCTGTCTGGCTGATAGCATCCTTCCTGTGAAATGTGGTATGACACCGTAGCTTTATAGTGCACGTGCTGACTGTCCCAGACCACTCATCCCCACAAAGCAGCGATCCTGTTAAGGAAACCCTGATGCAAGTCGAGGCATTTGAATCAGCCAGGTTTAAAGTGTATATTTGTGTCTGCATGTATAAGTTATTAATTTGTCTTGATGCATATTTGCTATCAGGCTCCACACGCCAAGCTCAGTGCAGCTTTTTGCTATGAAATTCTGCTTCAGTCTTATCTTTGTATCTTTGTGTAGCACTTTGAACTTCAGCTTTGAACTCTTCTATGGCCTTGCTCATACATCTCTGAACCACTCGATGTGCTTGAAAGCAAAACTTTTCTTGAAAGGCTGACCCTACTACCTTGTTAAGATGAAACTGACCCTCTACATTCTTTAAACATATTTCAGCTGCCTTTATGTAAACAGCTGATAATTACATAATACACACCACCCTTTCTGAATCGTTAGTTCTACATAAAGAACCGCCTTGGCATCAAGACTAGAAACATGTTAATAAATAAAACAGCAAATCTTTAATGGAAGACCTCATGATTATTATAAAAACTAACCATACTGGTGGTTAAATGAAGATGATGAGTCTGAAGCAAATTTTCAAAGATGAGTTAAATCTTTCACACTGTGAGTTTACAGGCTTGATAGCTTGCTGAACTCAGATTAAAACAACACAGTAAAAATAAAAATGAGAGAAATATGCACTTTTTAATTTAACTTAATTGAAATAATAGTGATAATTTTTTTAAAAAGTATTTCAGCGTATTGGTGATTTCTTTAATCTGTCTGAAAATCGCAGCCTGTAATGTGTTAAAAATCTGACAAAGTACTTGGTTGTTTAGTTTTACTGGTATTCTGGCATGCAGACAGTTTTGTTTCAGTTGTTTAAGCACTTTCAGATATTAATTTGTGAGACTTCTGTCACAACCAAAATACCAACGTGGTATTTGGAAATCCAGATGGTGCGATTTTCATACAGACGCTTCTCTTTCTAGGAAACGGAGAGATGAGATGGAGTATTTGCACACAGCTTCATCCGTGTTCATCCTGTTAGTCTACAACTTGCAGATACAGAGCACAGCAGCATTTTCATGTTGTGTCTTAGAAGGGTAACGTTTAAACTGGATCTCCATTCATCCGGCAGTTGTGTCAGCTGCAGTATCAACTATCTACAGGGCTTCAGAGACTCGATGAAAGAAGACGAGTGCTCCTAGCAAATTATTTCCTATTTAGCCAAAGAGAAATATTGAGAAACAATACGAGTGCAGCCTTGTTTTGTTGCAGGTTAACATACAGATGCTACAGGCATGTGTGTGTTAACCTGTAAGAAGACTGGGTTACATGCCAGTCATATAAAAATACAACCAAAACAACCATATTTTCATTTTCTAGAACTTCTAGATTACTAAAAAGCCACACTGGCTTTACAAGATGCCATCTGTCCCACTTTCACGCAGCTGCTATACACCTCGGGGAATTAGTCAAGGGTCTGTTTTAGCTCCAGTGTAGCAGAGACGGTCTGGGCTGCAGAGCCAGCTAGTGACAGGTGGCTGTGCAGCAGAAAGGTTAAATAGCATTATGATTTAGTACAGTTTTATTGTTGCACTCAATTAAGGTTGTCCAACCACTTGCAATCGCTAACTGTGTGGTGGCTGTAACGAAACAGTAGAGCTGCGTATACGCAAAAGAGAGGAGGGAGGCGGGCAGTGAAGCATCGAGATAAAGTGACATGCATCAGCTCATATTTACTCTTCTTCATATGTAGCAATGGATGTTTTAGCTTACCTTAAACTGGTGGACATATGAAGATGAATGTCAGCTGAACAAGTAAAATAGTATTAAATCGTAATTTCTGTCTGAATCAATTTAAATTGAGTTTTTTCAAGTTATACAAAAAGAGCAAAATGAGCGCTTAACCGAATGAATTAGCTTGCATTAGCTAACTTATTGTAACAGCTACAGCTTTCGTCTTAAAAAAGTTCAGACACCTGGCCAACTTAAAGTCAGTGAGTAAAATAGTGGAGCCTTGTTTTAGGAAGTAATAGCATCCCGGACTACCTGCAGCACAAAAAATGACATTACGTCACATTGTGAAGTCCTTTCATATATTATTTACTTACTTGGGATATTTGACACACACTTTTCCCCACAGGGCACCATCTCTGCCAGAAAGTTGTTGTCAGTGACAAGGAGGAGACTAAGGAGAAGTCCTTATCACCACAGACTGCTAACCAACAGCCACTGCCTCATCTGTGTGTGCACTTAAAGGCAAGACTCAAAGATCTGCTATTTCTGCTGTCATTCATCAATGACTCATTGCCTGCCCACATGAGTGTGCACATTCAAAATGCAGGTCTAGTAACTGTGACAGCCTGATTTAAAAATATATCCGCCTGTCACTCTGGTGGTGGACTATTTATTTTTCACTGAAAACAAGGTACTTTTATTTGGAGATGAACACTGATCATATTCTGTCAGTGCAGTCTTTCTGCCTCAACAACCGTCGGACTAGTTCTGCCTGGGGACATCTCTGATGTGCCACTCATTTGCTCGTTTGTAAAGTGCTGTTGCAGCTTCTGAGTAATTTCAGCTCATACCCTACAAGCCGTCCACTTCCCTACAGATCAATACCCAAGTCAGGTAAGGGGAGATGCTGTGCTTTGTTTCTTTATTATGCAGTCTCTAAGAGCACATAGGGCACATTGATCAACTGGCTTCCACTTGTGGTCTAAGGAAGCTATTTGAAAGATCATTAGATAATTGCTTGTATTTATCTCACCTGAAAGCCGGAAAGAACTGAGGCCTAACTTGTGCAATTCTGTCTGCAATTTGATGGCAAAATTACAGCTGATGTCTGTGCAGCTGAATTTATGCATGACTCCTTCACAGAGTCTACTAAACCTCTTTTGTCCTGACTCCCTACATGAACTCTACTTCTGCATTTCAGATGCAGACAGAGTAACCATTATGGATTCAAATGTAGGCAGCTTACAATCAGGTTTATGATTACAACAAAGCCGAAATGGTTACAATAGCTGATGTCAGTGTGTATTTGTCAGCACAGCACATCAACTTTTTGAAACGTCAACCATCTATGGCTACATTTCCCTAGAGCCCAATCTTCCAATTGCAATCAGTTTAAAAGCACAAACAAAACAAGAATACTCCATAAAAACACCTAAATTAGAATAAAGTAGACCAAATGATTTAGGAGGAAATGAATAATCACTTGGATCAGAAGATAAAACAATGTAAACAACTACGCACAATTACTTAAAAATAGCACTGTTCCTTTGTGGAGAGTGTTTACAGGGAAACCAAACCAGAGATAAGTGAGAATTTAAGGAAGCCCAATGCAGGATCTATTTAACTCTGAGTGCACATGACTGCGAGGATTTGATTGGTTCTAGTGTAAAACTGAGCATCTTTATAGGGTTTAACCTTTAATGAGAAGAATTTAAGTGACTTTTAAACTTTGTCAATCTTCGTCTTGCAAATGGAACTTGAGCAAGTATGTCACAAGTAGGTTTATGCGGTAATTATTTCTTAGCTTCTGATGATAATTTTACATATATCAGATACTTACAAAGAGGATTTTGATGACAGAGTGATCTAAAAAAAAAAAAATGCATATCCCTTTCCTCCTGTACAGGATTAAATAATGACCTATATGTGCCATTGCTAGCCATTAAAGTTAATATACTGAGGTAAGAATGATGTAAAGTTCATAAATACACACAGAGAAATAATATTCCACTGTCATGGCAATTTTTCTTTTCGGGACAAATTTTAAGGCTGATCCTTGGTGCCCCCTAAATCAGCCTAACCCTAAACGCTTTCAAGCAGATGCTCGTAGGCGTCCACTGCATGAAAAACTGCCTCTGTGAGTGTTGTAAAAATACAGGGCAGAGAAAGGAGAGACCAGAGCACTGCGAGGGAACACAAAGTGAAGCGGTTATACTACGATTAGATGCATTTTGCAATCATGCTGGGGCTCTACCACAACTCTAATTTGGCCCAATCGATGTTTCAATTAAATGAAAAAGGCCTCATACACACACCGACACACTAATTACTTTATAAACTTTTTGTTTTACATTTTGGTTAGGTTTGTTTCATTGTGTTGATCCGGGGAGAACAGTAGGCGTCCCTTAGGCTGATGCCTGATGTCAGTTGTGTAAGTTAATTACAGAATTTAATAATGAAGTTTTATTTTAGTTTATCCAGATAACACAGAGATGAAGAATGGAGGGGGAACAGGGGGATAATGGAGTGTGTGTGCGTGTGTGTGTGTGTGTGTGTGTGCGCGCTGATCCATCCAACTGCTGCTTACTGTGTGTTTATTTATCCCACTGTATAAATTCCCATTAATCTGTATGTATGTATAATTATATTAATAACCACTCTGTCATACTTGTGTACAGAAGATGGGGGAAAACAGTGATGAAAGGCAGCTGCTAAAATGTAACGTGCAGGTATAATTACAGGGAGACTACTTTTAAAAAAAGGATACCTGATATCAAAGACTACTTTCAGTGGTGACTGACAATGACCTGAAACCTATTTAAGTGATGTCCTGGTATCCCAGCAGGCTTCAGGGGCATATTCAGATCTCTCAGGCTTGATAAGCTGATTTTGAATCTGAAAATAGAAATGTGTATACTCAGTCCATTCAGTTAGATATATCTTGCTAGTAATGGGATAGAAACTACCTTTGCTTTATGAACTGCCTTAATTATTCATGGCACAGAGTCAGTGAGGTATTGGAAACATTCATCAGATTTTGGTAGTGTCACATAGTTGCTGTAGGATTGCTGGCTACACACCCACGATGTGAATCTCCCGTTCCAGCACATCCTACGAGGTGCTCTACTTTATTTAGATCTGGTGACTGTGGAGGCCGTTTGAACACAGTGAGATTAGCGACATGGTGTGTTACCCTGCTGGAAGGAGACATTTACATTGTGTTCATAAAGGTGACATGGACTTGGCCAGCAACATTACTTTGTGGTATATTAAGAGCCCAAAAGTCTCATCACTGCACCAGGCTGAGCCTTTGACGCAAAGCCAAATGGATCCACGATTTCATCTTGTTCACATTAAATCCTGACCCTACCATCCAAATGTTGCAGCAGAAATTAAGACTCATCAGTCCAGGCAACACTTTTTCAATCTTTTATTGTCCACGAGGAGCGTCCACTCTCTCTAAACCCCAGAGACGACTGTGTGGGAAAATCCCAGTAGATCAGCAGTTTCTGAAATACTCAGACCAGCCTGTTTTTGGCACCACTTAAATCACCTTTCTTCTCCATTCTGATGCTCAGTTTGAACTCGCCTAATAAAGTGGTTGATGAGTGTGTATTTGTTCTATTGCAAATGTTCCCTTTCTGCGTGCTTTCCTTGACATGTTTTATTCACCACAGTGCTGATGACACCGTTTTTCTATATTGTTTCCGACAAGCTGCAGGAGACTTAGGATAAGGCGTTTGAAAAACTGCAGTTATTGTGTAGAATTAGTCGATTTCATTTTCATTTAATTATTTTTTAAAAATGAGCGTGACTAAGAAACAAAAAGATGAGGGGAAAAAGTGTAACATCACTACATATAGGATGTAATGATGCATTGCTGTTTTCCTAAATACAGAAATCCCACTGCTTGCTTAAACAGCAAAAACAACACGTCTTCATGTTGACCTTCACTGTAACACTTTATTTCGTACAACCTACAGTGAATGTCTGGTTTAAATTCAACATGACCTCAACTCCACGGCAGCACTATTCTTGTTTTGTGGAGACTCTATCATCATTCCTGCTAATTCAATAGGGGAAATCAAAAGGCAGAATGAGAAATAAGTTTGTATAAGAGAAATCTAATTTGGAGGGAGAAGTCTCCCAGAACAATAACAGGTGACGCCTGAGCAGAAGTTATAAAGAGATGGCACCAGAGAGACACATCAATATATCATAACAAGAAGGAAACAACCCAGCAAGTGCATCTTAAAAAGGAGATAAATTAGGAGTGTATCAGTGACTTCAGTCATTACAGCAACTTTATATTAGGGGGAAATTACAACAGACTTTTTTCTGCTCTCGGTGTCATTGACTTTTTCTTAGATGTTTATCTCGTCATTCAATAAAATGAACCTTTGCATATAATCACACCCTTTCTGCTCACTCTCAGTTCTAATTATATCTTTAGGAAATGTAAAATGGTAGCAGCTTGCTTGCTTTTCGTTCTTCGCTGAATGACTGTGTATGTGCATCGACTCATCGCTTGGAACTTATGTGGAGGAGTTTTTAATCATGAGGGAGGTCTGTGGGGAGTCTCTTTAGCACTCGGGACTCTATTAAGCCAATTCGTGTGTGGACATTGTGAGGACGTCCACATGATCTCCTATAGCCACAAGCTACTCCTTTTTGTTCAACCGCTGGTGGCGTGTAATACACTCCCTAACCAATATGAAGTAAACAGGTCAATGCTGCAGAGTGTAATATTGTCCAAAAAGCAGAGGGTGTAGGGATAGGTTCAATGCAGACCAAGCAAGAGATACAGTGCCAGTACACAAGACAATAAAATGGAGACAGAGTGTGCTACAATTATGTCCTTGTGTTACAGCTCATTACCTGGCAGCCAACAGGTACCTGTATTGGCTTCTGTTTGGAGCAAGCTGTCACAACAGTGTACTCAATTAAATTTAAACTTTTATTTTACCAGGAAGTCCTACTGATATAAAATCTCCTTTGCAAGAGGTGAAGCAGCGCCATATAAACATCTGCCAATCTACAAGTGTATCGGTAAGCGCCGAAATGAAGAAGGCTGAACAATGAGATGCTGGAAAAAACAGTGACAGCATGCAAGCTAAAACTCAAACCACTTTTGAATTAACACATTAAACATGTGGCATTAGCTGATCGATGGCTTGGACTAATCTCAACTAGTTCAACTAAGTCAACTAGGAAAATATTTCCTTTTACAAGCAGCCGTGCCAAAAGGTGTTTCTCTATTGGCCACTTCAGGTTGGCTCTAAGGATCACCATCTTTACAGGAGATTGAACACATTCACATGAGCTGATTCAAGTTACTGAGGCCAAGTTACACCACAGCGACAGTGTCTTTGTAATGACATCATGTGGCAAATTATATGATTTATTAAGCAGTTAATTACACTACCAGCTTTTCCGCAAAGTAAAAATACGAGTATTTTAGTCACGTGTCGCTGATGACTTAGAATTCGATCATCTCAGACAAACATGCTCAATAAAATAAACTAAAGACTTCAAACTGAGTGGGTGACATGATAAAGCTGCAGCCACTTTTACATATGATCAGGATCGGGAGGTCAAATATACAAACATGAAAAAAATATCACGTTCTCTTTTTAGTAAGTCAATAACAAAGATCAACACATTGTGTAATTAAAAAAGAACCTGAACTAAACTCCACTTTTCAGTGGTCCCATCATTTTTCTAGAACTGGAACCTGGATTCATTATGAACTGGCAAAACGTGTAGAAATGGACGCTCATTATCGCTTCCCTTTGACTCCAAGGATCAATACAAATAGGCCACGTTTTCTGCCTGGACAATGATATATTTAATGACCCCTCCGTGTCGGGCTTTTTCCATTCTGTTCAGCACATGCAACCAAACATACGTGCACATTTTCCCTGCGTGTACACAGCCAAATGAAACATAACAGAGGGAAAGTAATCAATTTGATCAAAAGCGTAATCCCCTTAAACTGGCCCTGCTGTAGTTTTTTCATCAAACACATAACACATGTCATCACGTGTGCACATTTAGGCGTATTTGTACCAGTGTGTTTGCCTGCATGGATGACTCTGGAGCTCCGGTCGTGCCTGAATGATGAATCATAGACTGTCAAGTACTGTTTTTAGGGCAGTTGTGACAGAGAGTTCAGAGTTACAGAAGAAGAACTGATGGATAATTCGGCTGTCGCTGACAGTAAATCAATACAACCCAAAACACACACACACTAGTCCCTTTCCTCTATAAACAACATAAACACATGCATATCAGATGCACGATGGATGAATGCACTTTATGACCACATCTCATCTCACATCTCACAACCACATACAAAAAATCGCTTTCTCGGGACCTTCTCAAATACTAAATACACACATATATAGGCGCATGAACACACACACACACGCACGCACACACACACACACACAGGCAGAGTTAGGGCTCAGGACCTCCTGAGGGTGCTGGTGGGCATGGTTGATTGACCCTGCCTCACCAATCTGCCCAGCTCTGTGCCAGAAAAATCAACCAATTAAAAGATGCAGACACCACAGCCGCACGAGTGGGAGGGGGGAGTGTGCTAACAGCAGCTGTGATGCTGAACTGGGAAGCTCTCCCTCACTCAGCTTCTAAGTGAAATAGTTCTGGCTGCCTTATTTACTTTGGTATCAGTGGACTGTGTGCAGAAACAGACACACGGGTGACAGATTTAATCGAAGATGACTCGATCACAGATGGCTTCAAATCAGCATGTTTAGGAATGTGCTATAGATATGTTTGCCACAGAATTACTGCAGATAGATCCATTTCTATTTAAATCAGCAGGGAATTGTGGGACTGAATCAATGCAACTCGACCATGAAAGGAGAATTATTCTAAGAGGAAGATGCTGTCGATGTGGCCACTCTTACCCTGATGGTGGATTAGTGTTGACTGAAAACCTCAGCCCACAGCTCTTTAGTTCACCTCATTTAATTCCACTTTGAACAGGTGTTACCAGTTTAACTGAATCTGAAGTGTAAATTCAAGTGTATGGTGACAAACAGAGAAAGGCAGACAGGAATGTTTGCCTTTAATTAAACCGAGAAAAGAAAACCTCAGATAGAGGCAATATTTTCATCTTGGCCCCAGGAGCTTCAACAGGTTTGTTTCTCATATTTTTAAACATTTAATTAAATGCATAATTGTTTAGAAACGTCTTGTTTTAAACCTGCAGAGATATTCACAGCTGCCATAAAAAGTAAGCGAATCTGTACATTTATGAGGTCGGAACCAGGGAACGAGCAACTCAAAATCAAGCCTTTCCTACGATCAGCCGTTCAATTCTTTAACTATTTATTTCTGCACTAAATAAAATCCTCTGCTGAACAAGTTGCAGAGAAACTCTGTGCCCCTGTGCCAACAATACAACTAAAAATCCAATTGTATGCAGCGCCTCAAAAGAGTGAATGGCAGCTTGCACCTAAATGTATGTGCAGCAGCCTACACTCAACAACTTAACCAAGAGACACTGCAGGAGATTGTTTGCCTTTGGCAATGCAGAAATGAGTATACAGCAAAGTTGGTCCTTCGGTATCTGCGCCAAACATCATGCTGTCACCAGAAGACTGTCAGCCTCTCCCGTCTCACCCTGACTGGCAGGCAGGCAGGAATCAGCAGCAGAATAATACAGAGCTTAACTCCAAGGTTTTATTAAATATTCTCTCTCTTAAACAATAAAGCACGTCTTACTCACATGTGTTGGGAGAACTCAGGTGCCTCATCGTTGACGTTTGCCATCCTTATCCGTACCGTAGTCGTGCCCGTACGAGGAACCTCCCCCTTGTCAATGGCCATGACTACAAACTCATACAGATGATTAGGTCTCTCATAGTCCAAAGGTCCCGCGGGGAAGATTGTTCCATGAGGGGAAATGGTGAAGTCTGGACTCAGGGTGTAATAGGTCAGCTCTGCATTCTCCTCTGAGTCACAGTCATTGGCCGAAACTAAAGACGAGAACACAGAGATGGAGAATAGAAGGAAAAAAAGAGTTCAGAGGGGCTAAACAAAGACAACAAAGGTGGATTTACCACTACTCTGGTGATTTAGCTGGACTGACTGCACAGACTATAAAACCGGCTGTGTTAAATATCCACATAAAGAAAGGATGGAAGTAAACTGCTTTCTCATTTCTTGTGACATATGTGTATAACATACATTTTCACGTATCCACATATATGTTTGAGACTCAAACAGTATTCAGTTGTTTTGTCCCCCCCCCCGATTCCTTCCTTTATACACAATAGAACCGAACAAGAAAGAAAAACTGTGTTTTTGTTCATTACCAGCATGCGGTTAAATCATCTTAACCATCTTAGTCTGTTTGTTTATGATCCTAACAGGATTGTACTGCTACTTTCAGGTCTCTCCAATGATATTTTCACTATCGAGTTCAGGTCAGGACTCTGGCTGGGCCACTGCAGGAACTTCACAGTATGTTCCCAAAGCTCCTCCTGTGTTTTCTTGTTGATATGCTTCAGGTCTTTGTTTTAAACCTAGCTCCATTCTGAGACCCTGAAAAAGGTTCACTCAGGATTGCTCTACTTTTTTCTGCATGAACATATCAGCAGGTTCTGACTTTGTTCATCGGGTCTATTGAGTTCAGTTACCTACAGCTGAAGCATGATTTTACATATATATCACTGGATTATTTCAATATTTCATGTTTTAATACATTAATACAACACGTAAAAAACAAAACAAAACTGCTGTGTGATTAAAAAGTTCTGCGCTTCTGTTGCTAATGGGAAAAAAATGCAATAAATCACTTTAGAAATGTGCCCAAAACAACAAAACGTGGAAACCTTGAAAGGGCATAAAAACTTTCTGAATGCACTGTATATCCAAACGTAAAAGTATGACGACTTGCAGAAGATATACCTCACAAATAAAAGTTGTACAATAGCTAAAATCCTTTACTAAGGCTGCAGCATGAATGCACACATTCATGATGAAGGTTCTGCAGGAGTACCAGGGGCCTGTATATGTTGCTATTTCCCCACGTTTGTCTGCGCTCCCTTAAAAATCACAGGGACATACTGGCTGAGCTGTCCTGTGAACAACAACACAGATACTAGCGTTACATCACTATGCTTTAGTTTTTTTCTTTTTGATGAAAGTAGAAACTTCCATCAAACTGCTACTTATTACAAACTATCTTTTGCTAATGGAGTATATTGAATTAAGTCGCTAAGAAAACAGTATGTACAGGACTGGTTCTCTAATTATTTAAGTTTTTCTGGTTTCTGACATGTCATCCAAACCATATGCACATGATATCGCAATTCTCATGCTACACTATGTGTGCTAACTGATGCTTCCAGTGCCACAATTTTAAGCCATGGGAGTAAGTGTTATTTGCCCAGCATGCATTGAAAGGACTGTCATTTTGCAACATTTCTGCTTCCACATCACATATTGGGAATCCATGGAGCCAGGACTCGCCTGGCCACAAATTGACTGCCTTGCTAAAACTGAAAAGACCACCAGGGATTTGAATAAGCATATTTTACACTAACAAGAACATTCACCATCAAAAGCTCAATTCCCCAATTCACCTTACATTGCATTTGGCTCAAGGGCCCATACAGAAGTGCACGCACACATGCATGCACGCACACATAGGCGCACATGAATAATAGATGCACACATACATAAAAACAATGCCACTGTTTGCTTCCACTAACAAACCATAATTCTTTATTGCTATAAAGCCTCGGGGAACTCTAACTAGCTTCAAATTAACAGTTTGAAGTGTGTTCAATTAACAAAATGCCTGCAAAACAAAGTATCCGGGTTCATTAAGGAGGTATATAAACTTTGTCAGTGTTTATTTGCATGATTAGTTTTACTTCATTATTTCAGCAGAGACATTTCTTATGTGAGTACACTAGATTAGCTGCATTTTCAAAGTGCTGTGGCAATATTCAAAATGTTTGTGGGCTGTGGCCCTCATTGTGTCCTTATGTTGAACAAGCACTAAACTCAATGACAAAAAAAAAGAAAAGAAAATTCTTTGCTTTCCAATAAAGCCGCAAAACACAAATGGGAAATGTAAGTAAATGTAACACAGAGTACCAGAGGCAAACAAAGTCAGCCACCAGGTTTCATTTACACCATCCTGTTTGTGTTTTTGCTTTTGCTACATTTTCCCGTTGAGTTTGTTCAATCATTTCAGTTTCATTTCATTACAAATGCACTATGACTTTTAAAGTGTAAAATCAAACTACCAAAGGCATTGTTCTTGCTATGTGAGCAAAGTGTATGGATTCAGTTAAATGATGTCACTAATATCACTAATGCCACTTTTGAGAGAACGAGATTGAAGTCTGATATAAAAAACAATGGTCAAATGAGAAATCGCTTAATATATGAATGTATATAATCCAAATGTGGCTTCCCCCCACAGTCCAAAGACATGCAGTTTGTGGGGATAGGTTAATTGGAAACACTAAATTGCCCATAGGTGTGAATGCGGGTGACTGTGAGTGCGAATGGTTGTCTATGTGTGTTAGCCCTGTGACAGACTGGCGACCTGTCCAGGGTGTACCCCGCCTCTCGCCCCAAGACAGCTGGGATAGGCTCCAGCGCCCCCCACGACCCTGAAAAGGATA
>VOQK01022691.1:0-11119 GCA_015052645.1 Benitochromis conjunctus
AGTTAGGGCTGGATTAGGTGACCCTGAATCCTCCCTTAGTTATGCTGCAATAGGTGTAGGCTGCTGGGGGATTCCCATGATGCATTCAGTATTTCTTCTTCAGTCACCTTTCTCACTCACTATGTTAACAGACCTCTCTGCACTGAATCATACTTGTTATTAATCCCTGGCTCTCTTCCACAGCATGTCATTTATCCTGTCTGCATTTTCTCAACCCAACCGGTCGCTGCAGTTGGCCGCTCCTCCCTGAGCCTGGTCCTGCCGGAGATTTCTTCCTGTTAAAAGGGAGTTTTTCCTTTCCACTGTCGCCAAAGTGCTTGCTCAAAAGGTGGTCATATGATTGTTGGGTTTTTCTCTGTATGTATTATTGTAGGGTCTTCTTTACAATATAAAGTGCCTTGAGGTGACTGTTGTTGTGATTTGGTGCTGTATAAATAAAATTGAATTGAATTGAATCTGAAATTGTGGGCATGTATTTAAATGTCCCTCCATTGAAAGCAGATAGCTAAGACTACTCTTTTACTGTGGCTCTCTATCCACATAAATAAAACATTATTGGTCAGAAAGGAGCTGTAATTCCCAGCCACAGTTTGTTGGAAGCTGTAATTACACACTATTCTATGTATCCTTATGAGTACTGTATGCTTTTTTGTTATTAAATAACTTACAGAGTACAGGGTGCCCTTGGCTTCACATTGAGCCATACATTGTGGTATACAGAATATTTCAGTCGTCATGCACACCATTGAGCCAATGTATAAAGAACACTCAAACTGGAACATATTAGATATCAATTTAACATTTGGTTCATTGAATTGAACAGTTGGTGTTGGATGTAGGAAGATGAGAAGGTGTAAAGACTCCAACTCCAGCTCTGCCAAGAGCTAGAATCCTATAGCCAGATGACTGGGTCAAGGACTCTCACAAATGCTGAGGCTTGTTTGGCATTCCCAGTCAGCTGTGGTGGGTAATTAACCATTAATCAGAGATACGGGAAGGACAAACCATGAACTGGCAAAGGGATGCCTGTAAGGGTTTTGAGCTGTTATTTTGTCATGCAAAGGACCTACAGCATATCAAGCAAGTAATTATCATTATGCTTCAACCCATCAGTGTATTCTCAGCTTTGACCAAAGTCTACAAGAAATGATGGCACTGTTTTCAATTTTTTATTGAATAAATTTAAAGGCATTAAATTGTTTTGGCAGCTAATCTATTAAACATGGAACTTTCCAAAGTCTATTCAAGCAACATACTAGTAGCTTATGGGAATCCATTAATCCAAGAGTCACTATGTTTAATGTTTGTACTTTAAAACACTGTCAAACCTGAGAGGTGTATGGCCAAGATTTAAAGTCTAAAAGAGCAATGTCATGCTATACAGAATTGTGCTCATCATAGTGAAGAGTAAACCCTGAGATACTAAAAGCGTTTCAGTCTGTGAGGTGCTTCACCAGAGTGATGGCATCTCAGTAATTGGTATCTTGTTTAGCTGCCAAAATTTAAGAAAGGTGTCAATTGAAATACAGGCCTTGAACCCACTTTTGTCTTCTTGTACTCCTATGTGATGATTTTACAATGTGCTTTTAAATATGTATCTGCTCCAATCAGCCTGCTTTTAATAGGCTGTGTACCTGTAAAAATAATAGAGTTCTTTACTCCCTGATGCTCCCAATAAAGAAGAAATAGCTACATTCAGTTGTCACAGAGGCATCTGTCTCAGCACCTGGTGAGAGCGAATGAACACACAACATTATGTTTTTATTATAACTACCAAATATTACAGTGTTAACCTCCCTTTTTACATGTTATCACAACCAGTTTTGATTCTTGAATTCATTGTACTTTTATTTGGAAAAGCTGAAATATATATATTTTTTCATGTTTAACCAATAATAGATATAATGACCTTGGCAATATCCATTATATGTAAAAAAAGAAATATTATAATCATCTTAGTACACGTAAATAATCAAATACAGTTTACAGCTGATCTTTTCCCCTCCCTACATGCATATTTTGTGCTATTCATTCACTGAAAAAGCAATAAATCACACAATAATCAAAGATGAATTTGACTAATAGCACAATTTTTCATTTCAAATATCTATAGCTAATGTGAACACTTTTCTTTCTCTCCCTCACATGTTGATGTCATGATAGCCGTGCATACGTTTATGCATTTAGAGTATATTCAAAATAGCAAACCGCATGAAGAAAATTATCATCTCATTACATGAAATTCAAGCAATTAGTGGGTCATTCCATGAAAAATCAGTCAGTGCCTCCCACCTGAGCACATCCAAATCAAATGATTTATTTTGTACAATATTTTTTTTTTACATTTTACATATAATTAATGAAGGCAGGGAAATATTTACCTTCATTCTACAGAGCTCTACTGGTTTACATGTTCTTGGAGTACAACTTTTACACTTTTTACTCCCACATAACATCTTGCAGGAGAAAAAAACATGGAATTTTGCGGGCAGAAAAACACATTTACTGTCTTTTACACCAGTGTATCATTTTTTTCTGTCAGATTAAGTTGAATTTACAAAATTACGCTAGGTTGTTTTTGTTTTTTTACTCTTCTAGATCATTTACAGTAAACTTTTAAGTAGGCTGAAGCAGTTGATATTTACAATGTGCCCTTTAAAACTAATTGAATTGATGGCACCATATGTTACGCCCCGTTAGTGCAAATACTGTTTAACCTCAGTGACCATGAGAGGCGATTATTAGAATACACTCATGTTAATGTTAAAAGCACTAATGAGAAAATATTAGAGTTTTATTGTTGTTGGCATTTTTGTTCATCAGGATTGTGTGTCTCCCATATGTCTTGAATATTTCAGCTTTGTAGCAGAAAATGCAAATGGTTTTGCACTTTGGGTAATTAAAATGGAACCTTCACACCTCATGTGTGACAGGAGTGACACATGCAAATTGTGTAACACATTCACACATACCCACATGCCATACGAACAAGGCTTGATTGTATATGGAGCAGAATTTATTGCCGCCTCACAAAAATACCAACAAAAACTCACCCACGTACTGACACGCATAGGTACACCAATCCACACACAAGCATGCAAAAACCTATTTGTCATTATGGCAGCTTATATTTCATGCAGCCACACACAGGGACGTCAAACAAAATTTAGTACAGATACAACAGAATTTTCTTTCAGGCTCAAACAAACACGAACACAGAAACAAACACACACTCAGCAACTCAGGTATTAGGGAGTATTTACTGCAGCGCAACATGCCGGTGTAATTCAAGTGGAATGTCCATTAGAGCAGAGAACGTATCTTTTCACAGTATAAGTCATAGTAATGAACTCCAGCAGAACTCCCTGCAGTGTCATACATCAACACGCTGAACAGCAGTTCGACTCGCAGAGACAAAGTAGTGTTGTAAAACCAGCGCGTCTTAGTAAAGGAATGTTTTAGCAAATTTTAGTGCTATCTAAAATCTAATTAAATGTGCTGAGAACATCTTTGGGTATTATAATTCACAGCAACACGTTTTGCCACCAAGATCTCAGGACTCAGTAACACCGCAATTTGCATCTTGCAATGAGAATTATATAACAGAAGGCTTTTACTTTCAGTGTCGCATGTTTTGCAACATTTTACATCTTTAAATTGTGCAACAATGTGACTATACAGCACGTTTTATCATTGCGTCAGCATTTTTTTTTACAGTATAATTTATAATCAAGTACTTAAGTAATTGAGAAAGCAAGACGGTGACAGTGTAGCCTCACAATACTTCTACGTTTCCTAGTTAAACAGGACAGTCATTGTACTCACAACTGGGACAGGCCTATGTCAGCAGCTGAAAGTATTTTGTAGATTAGGCAGAAGGCCAGTGTAAACATGTACAGTGTTTAACCAATTTATTAGACCACATATTTATGCCAGTTAGCTGCCCTGAATTAACAGTGTTTATGTCATGGTTCTAGGTTTTTGACTAGTGATTAATTTATAGACTTTCAAGTTTAAAAAAAAAAAAAATTCTGTTTGAATCTTAGTTTTCGTCAAGGAGGAAGGTTCCTAGGCTGGAGGAAGGTTCCTAGGCTGGAGGAAGGTTCCTAGGCTGTGTGCGGGACGCGGCCAGAGACTGTTGCTTCACCTGAGGCTTCCCTCCAGACTGTTTCTACTCCTGCTAATCCTGAGTATCTTCAAGGATACTGAGCCAGCCAAGCTCAAGCGTCCAGAGCCAGCTAACTCTGAGCAACCTTAGCAGTAGGAATCTACTAGAGATAACATCTCCTATTTGATTTGCTTGATGAGTTGATGGTAGAAGGAAGAAAAGTTTGGATAGAGTAGAATCAGAAGAACCTGATCTGTCTCTCCACAGTGTATCTAAGTGAGCACTGTATGTAATTCTGAGGCTGAAACCTGTAAAGGAAAACCTGTGGGCAGCTACAAAATAGCTGTCTGGGAAATGAAGAATCAAAAGAAGGAAAAAAGAATTGAACATAACACTGACTAGCCTTTTTTCTGAGGGAAATGTTGGGTTTGAGAGAACAGAGGAGCAAAGAGGGAGATTTTGTAGTGAAAATTGTCTCTTTTGCTAATCCCATTTCATGCCAGCTCAGTCCTACTCTCTGGAATATTCTGAAATTTACACAAAGTGCCTGAGGAGGGAGTGAAAGATGGGACAGAAGGGTACAGAGGTAAAAGAGAAAAGAATGAGTGTGAGAGACAGAAGTGAGTGGAAATACTTTGAGAATGACAGAGCCGGAGGGACAGAAATGGAAAATGGCCACAATTGAAATTCTGCTACTGCAGTCCATCAAAGCATGGCCTGGACATGGTCTACTTGCTCTTAACCCCTGTAGTTCCAAAGGGAGCAAGACGATAGGTTTAAGCCTCCGTTACATTTAACATCACTTCCTGCCTTGGACTTCTACACAAGTCTAACACTTAATGGTGCTATGCGCTGGACCACTACTAACAATGCGAGCACTGTCCTATCGTGTGTTCATCCTTTATGAGAAGTTAGGGTAGGAAAATGATAACAGGAGCTCAAACTGCCTCATACACCCTGATAATGTGTGCTCGAGCACTGGTAATGTAAAGTTTGTTGCTTTAGTTCAGGAGGGCTGACCTAATCTATGATATGTCTAGTGTAACAATAGTGCTGTAGTTTAGCTCTGTGAGATCTAAGTAGTCAACACTGATGACCCTAAACTTAACCCAATGCTATCAGAATATGACATTTTTGTGGTTTATTAATTGTTCCCCTGTCTTGTAAGGTAAGAGGCAAAGAAAGGAGCTGTAAATTAAAATTTAAATGACATGCATGAAAAGCTATTTACACTTCCATATTTGTCAAAGTTAAAGGAAAGAAAACGTTGACTCTTGGTTTGAAAAAGGAAACTGACAATGTTTTGTTGACTGATTCATACACCCCAGACAAACTTGTAGTTCTGTATTGCCAGGTGACTTCCTGTTTTTCTTCTTTCTGCATTCTTAAAGCCACTGTATGACACATTAATACGTGGGTGGAAAGATGTCATATCCTTCATTTAATAGTACATTTAATTTAAATAACATCATTGTTAGGTACAGAAAAATAATGTTCAACGAATGCATTAGTGCTGTGAAAGAGAAAAAAATCAGATATGAAAATTGACTTTGCAGCTTGTTTCAGTTCTGTTTCGTTTCTTTCAATAGCAGTGGCTGCTGAATATCATCTCCCCCTTTGAACTTCTTCTGAACTTCAGAAAGCCCAGTCTTTCATGCTTTCATTTTACATCAACATAAAGACATTTTCTTTGTTGTCGCTGTGACTGAAAAAAGGAAATATTTTTTTCTTTTTTTGATATTTTGTTTTCTGTGAAGAATTTGAGTTGTTTGCTGACCTTGTGCCAGTGTCTGAGCCTCTGTGTCCATTATCAGATGTGTAAACTCACGGAAAGGAAAAAGTAAGTAATAAAATAAAAACATTACAAAAGCTGTGTTATAAGCAAAAGCGGGTTTAAGGATTTAGTCATTTGCAGAAGGTAGGGAAATGGCAAGTCTCATTTTGCTTTATTTGCACACATTACATATGACAAGACAATACCTGTCATCCCAAAACGCTTTCTGGAATAATGATATATTGAGGTCGCCCTTATAAACATATCATAATTTGCCCACCTGTTCTACATATATACCTTAAACAAACCAAAGATGATAACCACATTCATCTTCAGGTGTTTCACACACACTGTGACTGGTTTAAAACTAGACTACAGCACTGAGCACACATGTAACCAGATTCAGTCAAACACATGTTTACACACTTCCAGTAAGACACATCTGTGAAGCATGGGAGTGTGCCAGCCCACAAATATGATGAATTATAAACTTACAATTATAACACATTGGCTCTAATGGTTTCCATTTTGAGAGGCAGCATAGGCAGAGTATATAATTTAATCAATTGTTTCCAGGTCAGCGTATCTGTTTCTAAGTCACTGTAATTACTGGACTGTGGAAATGCAGTGTCACGTCCTAATAAGAAGTGGCATGAAAATAGGAGGCGGCAAATTGCCCACATTTGTTGGGGTTCTGTTATTGTTCTGTGTCCGATTATTGTCTCAGCCTCAAGTAGTAACGAGTCAACTCTTCGTGTTCAGTGACCAAAGTGTTGATGGAAGATCTTGTCTGTTTCCTGCCAGCTTGCCTAACGACTCGTCAGGAAGTCCCCAGCCAAAGACTACCTCCATCCTTGCCAGTTACTTTGTCAGCTTACCATCCTCTCCTCGGTTCACTACACCTGGATCCAGTCACTCTGCTTGCCTGCACTGCCATCTGCCCACGCCTGGCCCTGCCTCAGCCACCGCCTTCCCATGCCTCGCCCCAGTCTGTTTGCAAACGTGTGACAAGTAAGCTCCGTATACTTACCCATACCTTCTGTGGCCATAGACTGTTCAGTAACTGCCTCTCTCTCTTAGACGTAGTTTACTCGAGTGTCCATGTCAGCTCGCCGTAGTAAAAATAAACCTTTTCACTACATTGTGTGTCTGAGTGATCTGCTGCCTGGGTTCATTTTGCATTACAGTTGACAGCATTACCCCACAAGTCTAGTTGGTTTAATTGAGGCCAGAAAGGAAAGCTTCTTTTAAGTACCTGAACTACTTAAACAGCAAGCTTTATTTCCTCTTCACTTCATTTCCATAATGCTTTTGCAGGTCCGATCCAATGAATTAGAAGCTAGCTAGCTTCAAAGACATTATTTAAACCACAGAAACTTTGAAAAAGAAAAGTTTTTTTTAGCGCTCCATTAGTATATTAAAATCATGTAATCCTGTAAAGATAAAATCCCATGGTACTGTAAAGTGATATCTGCAGAATGTGCGATTAAGAAAAAAAAAACATACAGCCAATTATACTTCGATGAGCAAAAGATGTAATTTGTAACCCATAGATATCAATTTAAAACAACAGCTGTGTCACATCTGGTTCATGATGGATGTCTGGGGAACTAACTTGAGCTGCTGAAAATGAGGCAGATGTGTTTGATAAACTTCTACTGTTCTTATTTTACAATAATTCATTATTTTATTAAAATACAATAACTTATCTTGTAAAATTATAATTACCTTCTCATTTTGTCTACAGTTCAGCGTATTGACACAAAATGAAGCTGCTGAAATCCTTTCTTTCTTTCCAGAATATGTTTCCAGTGTGGCGCTTTCAAAGAAAACATAACTACAGTCGTTCATTGTAACAGGATTCATTGTAACAAACATCATTCTAGAATATCTAAAACATGTAAGACTGCATCATGTTTAGATGGAAAAGTTCATATGGTATTAATATTTAGTAGGAATAGGGATGAGATTAGGGATGAGATTAAGGTAAGAATTTAGCCGTTTTAATTCCATTATCACTCATTAATTCACACTGAATCCACTTTCAGTCACCACCATCCCACATCACATGAGCAGCAAAGGTTTTACAAATTTAATTGCTTTGCAGTCAAATATTTGTCCACATCTGAGTTATTTCCCCTCTTTGTTGTGATCAATGTTAGGTCATTACTTAAAAAATGTAAGAAATTGCACATATTACACAGGACAATTTTCTTAAAAGTAATGCAGTATGTTGCTTAATTAGCCAAGCAGAAAGCTGAGGTTACGTTAGCAGTATAATGCAGGTGTTTCTGTCCTGCAGGTGGTTTGCACTTTGTCTGTATCCACGCTGTAGACTGTGCCTGCCTACAGCTGACTGTGCATGAACTTAAATTAGCTGATTATAGTGTAACTGGAACCGATAAGCAGAATCAGTAGGAGACAAACAAGTCCAAAAAACTGAACTACTAAGAACTGCTTCTTGATTCCCATCCTTATATAGCGATATGTATGAAGTGGATTTTAAAACAACCTCCCAGTTATTGTGCATTGTCCGTGTACGCTCCCAATTCTGAAAAAGGAACACTGTGTGAATTTCCCTCGGGATAAATAACGTTTTATTCTAATCTAAAATATAAAACAAACCAAAATGCAATTATTTGTAAATATCATAAACACTTTTTTTTATTCACAATAGAACATAGAAGAAAATCAAGTTTCTAAACCTCTAGGTTGAATGGTACAATTAGCTGCTTTTGACTGTTTTTGATTTTACCTTTATAGTTCACCTTTGAAAGCGTTTACCTTGCCTTGTTTGGTGTCGTCCTTGTCAGCGCAACTTCACATGTCTGGGTCTAAAGAGCTTGGAAAGACAAGCGTCTGGACTTCACCTCTCATGCGAGAAGCTTCTTCAGTTCTAAGAACAACTGCTGGAGAGTCCCAGATTTTAAGCCTTATAGGAGTGTCTCCAAGAGGGTCATGGACCCAGCTGCATAAGAGATGGCAATATTGGTTAGTCACAACTCACTGCATGTTGGCTGTCAGAATATACCATATTTGTAAATCTATTTATTTAAGCTTTATTTAACCAGGATCTCTCTTAAGATTAAACTTTCTTTATCAACTGAGAACTAATCAAAAGGCATACAGTAGCATTACAATATAGATATACACAAGGTGTAATCAACAACTTTAGTGATACTGCCATGAAAAGCAAAGACCTGATTTAAATTTAGCTAATGTTCCCTTCAAGATCGTCTCCTTGTGCACAACTGGACCTGCTATGATTTGACCACTTACTGTGTAGAAGTCCTGTTCTAGCTAATTAACTACATGTATCCTTAACATGACTGAGCAGATAAACAAACCTAAATGCTCTTCATGTTTTTAACTTACATTCTATTTTCTGTTATTTCCCATGTGAACCCATGTGAAGAGAAGTTCTTAGGTTCACTCTTAGCTTAGTCATAATTGCTCTTCTTCAACTCCACTGTGTACCACATACACACACAGATAGATACACACCAACAGGATTGTATCCATAAACCCGCGTGTCCCCCTTGTAATTCCAGTATCACTTCTTGCCTCGTTGCAATATCTCAGCCACTCTTATCTCTGCATCCACATGTTCTCTGGTGCTCTCTCTCTCTCTCTGTTTCTAGGATCATTGGCTGTCTGTCAAATGATACCAGACCCAGGGATCTCACACACATGCACACACACACACACATACGCACACACACAAAAGGATCCAAGTTTTCTGGAGTTCTTCTTATTCCAAGGCACTCAAATCGGTTGCTTCACTGGCAGCCCCTTTGTTCTGGGCTTGGCTAACAATGGTTAGGGAATAGTTGTACTGATTCATTTGTAAGTAAAAGTGTAGATATCGCCACAGTGACTGTTGTTATTGAAATAAAGAGTAATAAATCCTTCTTATGACAAACAGGATTTGACCTCAAAAGTTAAAAGGTAATGTTGTAGTTTTATGGCCTTGTTATGAAAACAAACACTGGAAAATGACAATGAAGATAGCAGCTGATTTGGAGGCGACAGAGAGGGACAGTTGTGATCTCAGTCACTGTCTGTTCATCCATCTTGTGGGAACAGCACCCAGTGTGGATGTGGAAACCTGTTTGTGTCCAATACTGAGTGCTCTGCTTCTGATATCATGGTTGACCCTGCCAGAAAACCATATGGGGAAACAGAAATAGCTCAGATTAGGAAAAGCTTTGTAACAAGGATCTCATGGCACACACACTTCACATGGACATGAAAATAATTAAAACAAAGAAAAAAAAATATTGAGACAGAAGTATCACGTACATCTTCTTGGGCATGAATGCCATGGTAATTCAGATCTTTAATTTCTTTAAAGTGCAGTAGTAGTAGTAGTAGTAGTAGTAGTAGTAGTTAGGGATCATTACTGACTACAATTAGTAGTTTCTAGAATGGTTAGTCCACCACATGTGCACACTCTTTAACAGAAAGCTTTTTTTAAATGCAAAAATATCGTTATTGTGGTTAACAAGGATTTTTTTTTTAAATTGCTGTTTTGCTAAAAAATAGAAAAAAACCCACACTATTATTTTGCTATAATTTGTTTTATTAAGACAATTAATATGCATGATTAATTTTGGTATTTATAAGTGTAATATAGAAGAAGTAGCATTTGAAATATTTGGAGTCTTCATTTAAGTATTAGATTCAATTCAATTTTATTTATACAGCACCAAATCACAACAACAGTCACCTCAAGGCGCTTTATATTGTAAGGTAGACCCTACAATAATACATACAGAGAAGAACCCAACAATCATATGACCCCCTATGAGCAGTGCTTTTTAACAGGAAGAAACCTCCGGCAGAACCAGGTTCAGGGAGGGGCGGCCATCTAACGTGACCGGTTGTGGTGAGAGAAGGAAGACAGACATGCTGTGGAGGAGAGCCAGAGATTAATAACAAACATGATTCAGTGCAGAGAGGTCTATTAACACACAATGAGTGAGAAAGTACACCTACACCTATTGCAGCATAACTAAGGGAGGATTCAGGGTCACCTGATCCAGCCCTAACTATATGCTGTAGCAAAAAGAAAAGTTTTAAGCCTAATCTTAAAAGTAGAGATGGTGGCTGTCTGCCAAAATGGAAACTGCTTCCATAGAAGAAGGAATTAAGAATATAAGTGTCTAAAATAAAAATATCCATGTTTACTCACAGTCTGGCACTCATCATTTGTGTGTATGCTCCCAGACAAATGG
>VOQK01022697.1:0-12574 GCA_015052645.1 Benitochromis conjunctus
CGCATAGACACCAGTAGTTTCCCCCACTCTGGCGTCCTCGTGTGACGGATTGTTTTCATCTTCATCTAAACTAAGTACTGGTTGACTATCTTCATCCTCTCTCTCGGTTTGCTCTGGTTCAAACTGGAAAGGTTGAACAGAAGCCATTTCCAGTGCACTGCTAACTGTAAACTTGATGCGGTGCAGCCATATGTCGTCACTACCCAGAGTGCATTGAGAAGTAAATAACAATGGCGGCCTACTGGTAAATTGGTTTTATATAAAATGTGCTTAAAAGGAAAACATTTCACGTATTTTAATACCACGTATATATTATTGAAAGCACAGGACATATTTTAGCTTGTCATAATAGTCGGGGTTCCCTTTAAGTGTCAGTTAAAGTGATGAAGGGAAAAGCTTCTTCCTGTAGTTTCACACGACATCTGAGCTGCAGTGTTCACGACAGGTGTGAGAAGAGCTGGCGACGTTAAAATGTGGAAAACTCTTTACATCTCAACGTTTTTCAGACTTTTGCAGGCCTGAGGTGCAGGAAAGGATTTGGATTACCTCGTGAGATGAAGAGTGACACGACAAAACATGAAACGGGCCATACCACAGCACATCATCTGCCTCATCTCCTCCTATCCTCCTCTGACACAACAACCCAATGAATGTCCTCCTTCACTACATCCATGAGCTTCCTCTGAACTCTTCCTCATTTCCTCCTGCCTGCAGCTCCATCCTCATCTTCTGTGTGATGTATCCACTCTCCCTGTCTGCACATGTCTAAACCATCTCAGCCTCTGACTTTGTTTCCAGGCGGCTCTGATGTTTGGTCTGATTCTGTGCTTGATCAAAGTGTTCCCCCAGTCCGGGTCAGCACTTCTCCTCCCTGACTGGACACACTGAGCCCTGCTTTTCCTTCCTGAGTCTCTGGATGCTTTGTCAGAACTTCTTTGAAGCCTGTCTGCTGATCTGCTGAGTCTGGGTTTGTCACCGAGTCGACCTTTTTCTCGTTTGGCTCTGCCGGAGGCGGTCGCATCTTTCTCCCTCTCCCTCCCTTATCTCTCCTGCTTAGCTTCTCATGTATTTTGTCTAGCCGACATGGCCACTTTGTCTAACCGAGCGTGGTGACACTTTCTCTCAGCTGAACACAGAATACACGCACACATACCCCCCAGTTGCTGGTCATGTCTTTTGATGGTGTAAGATGTGAAGATTGATGTGCTCTATGTGCTGAGGTGTTTCTTTACTGTCCTCAGACTGCTCTCCTAGTAGAGTCCAGTCTGAGTAGAGTCCTTTTCCCCTCCTCCTGTCCCTGACGTTGTGGATTTTCATTGTTTTTCTTAAATGCTACCTATTCTAACCATGTGATGTTGGTGTATGGTCAGAGGGGGTCCAGTTTCACTGCAGGCAACTGCAAGTGACAAAGGCTTCATTCATTCAATCCCTCATTAAAAATGCATCGATCTCGTGAGGCTTTATTTCAGCTGCCAGTGTCAGTCTGACTTCAGACCGCCACGGGAGGCTGGACTGACTTGTTTCATGTCCTGTGACAGCTGCTGTTCTGCGGGATCGTTTAGGTGTTTGTGAGATTCTGCCAGAAAAAGGTTTTTGAGTGTTTTAAGAAAAAGAACAAAATGTTTCCAACACTGTAATGTGTCCAGAGTTACACTTATTTATCTTTGAAACAGTTAAAATTCAGAGACAGCGGTACAAAACAAACAAAGCTAGATCTTCCAGCTGTTTGGGTTGATCATACACAGCAAAGAGCGAAGGATGAAGCAGCACTCGTTCATACAGGAAGTGCTGATTTTGTTCACTTCTTCTGATCTCTGAATTTGATGTTGATTAGTGATTGTTCAAACGTTTTATTCAGCGTTGTTTCCTCTCCTCGGGATGATTGTAGTCAGTCCTGCTGCTCTTCCATTTGTGTCACCACACTGTGCAGTTTATCCAGCAGCACTGCACAGGAGAAAATACCAAACATGTAATAATGAAGAGAAACGCAAGTCTCACCGTGACCGTAAACACGTACGCAGTCACAGAACGACTGGATTCACCTCCAGCCGATGGCCTCTGGAAGCCGTCGTAGGCCCGGCACTCGTTGATCAGCTGTCCCAGCTCTGCAGGACAGTCGTCAGGAAGCGGCTCTCGATACTTCTCTTTACACACCTTCTGATAAATGTCTTTATCTGAAAAACCTACAAGACATTTGAAGACGGCTCAGGAGCAGAAGTAGACGGAGAAGACTCCAAATCTGAGTGTGGGTGAATTTTCAGTGAGTGCAGTCGGTGCCGTCTCTCTAACCTGATGTATAATCAGAAAACATCATAATAAATGTGGTAATGACAAACTGTTCCTCCTCTGGACTTCCTGGTGAGCAGGTAAGTTGTCCTGAAGGAACAATTATACCACCAAGAGAAGACGTAGAGGCTTTGGATCGACCATCTCTCCCCTTTCTCCGGTTCAGCTACAGCTCTTAGTTTTAGTGCTTTATGAAATGATGTATATATGAATTGTAATGATTTGATGTTATAATCTAATTGAGCTGCATGCTTTAAAACACTGAAATAAATCGTCATTTTGCCGTTAAAGAATAAGTCAAATAAAGAATCAATGAAAGCTGTTATTTCCGTCTCAGTACACCGAAAAACAACAAATAGCTTCTCAACACAGAAAAATATTTGTTCACTATTTTTTGTGACTGGTCTGCTAATAATCACATATTAAGGATGACAGATTATTGTTGTTGCCCTGATCTCTAAAACACGACATTTTGAGAGGATCCTTGGCAGATACAAACCTTCAAAAGGGTTCTTACAGGTTACAATTTCCCACAAGACGATTCCAAAGCTGAAAGACAGAAAGTTAGAAAGGAAGCTTTTATTGTTTTATACACTCATAGTTTCTATAAGTCTCCACATTTTCTTTGGCAGAATACTTTCCACACGTTTCACCTGGTCCACCATCAGCTACCTGCAGTAATACTGACCGTCCCCATGGGAACAAACTGTTCGGTCGGGTTCAGTTTTGTAACCTGGTGTTAATCTATAGCCGCTACATGGCATCATCGCTGTTAATGCACAATGATGAGTTACAGCAGGGGCGTTAAACTCATTTTAGTTGAGTTTAATCTCAACATTTTAGAATAACCTGCCGAAAACAAAAACATGCATCTTCCGTGTTTTAATGCAAAGAAGTGAATTCCCAACGGTCTGGAGAAAAATAAGCACATGTTAAGGTTAAAAAGTTCATTTTAATGCACATGCAGGGCCATGACTGTATCTCATTTCATGTGCATCATAATTACAGATGAGGCCATGTTTAGTATTTGGGAAACAACAACGGTCTTGTCTACTGCGCGTGAAGACAGTGCAGAAATATCACCAGCCTGCACCGTTCTCATCCTTCTCAATAACAGGTTGCCAAGAAAAACATGTGGCTGTGAATAAATGAACTTTATTTATGACCTCAGTGAAAAGTCATGAGTTGATGTCTTCAGTGCTGCTAGTTTGAAGTCTTAGTAGAAAACTAAATATGATGCTCAGTTTGTCACCGTCAGAAGAATAAAGAGAGGACTGCTTTACAGCAGGACAGCCACAGACTGTGTATGCATATGACACAAGATCAACTGATTGCTCACAGGGTGTAGTCGTTGCACTGACAACAGGGTTGCCTGGTGGGAGCTGATCTGTTTCCAGAGAATCCCAGTCCAGCTCAGACTGATTGGTGAACATTTGCAAATCCTTGCCCTCAATAAATGTGAGTCAGTCTGCTCCAACGAGCAGCTCATCTATACTCTGCTTATAGTCCCACATAAAAGCAACGTTGCTGTGCCGTGCGTCATTTAGCAACTCGGTTGCTGTACTGCAGCAACTACGTCACTATTTGTGGAGGAATGTCTGTTTCAGATCTACGAGGTTCTGACTGGACTCTGAGTGGAAGAAGTGAAATTCTGAGTACATCGCGATTGATCACACTTAGTAGCGCGTTATCACAAACGATTGCCAACTCGACCCCATTCAGTCACAGACTGATAGCAGACTGAATCCATCATATTGCTGTTTTTTAACTGTGTGCTGTGGGCTTCACTCACAGACCTGACTGTAGCATTGTAGAGCATTGTGGAGGCACCTCAAAGCATTCCCGTTAATGTCCCTGTGGACTCTTCCATAATTTAGAAAATGAACGATTGGTTCAATAAGACCTGAAACCAGTGACTGAGACCACGAGCTCATCAGTAAAGTGTTGTGAGGTCAGCCGAGGGCTGTTTTCACAGAAACACCTCCACCACAGGAGTCCCGCTCTGACGGCACATGTGAGTCACTTCCACATCAGCTTGACTTTTCAGACGGCCATCTTTGATAAAGTTTATGAATGAGGGCCTTTGAGCACACCTCCGTGACTCCCTTCAAAGGCAGCTGTGGGCTCTCACCTGTACATCTCCCACTCTTTGCAGTAGCTGAAGCTGGCGTCGTCGAGCTTCTCGGGACAGTAGTAGCACAGTGACCTCGTGGCTCTGTCCTTCGTCTGCCTTCTCAGAGACGTCTCTGTTTTGGACAGCCTAAAACCTCCCAGCTGGAAACAACGACTAAACTGTCATATGAAGCAAATATGTTGCAGTGATGCTGCTGAGTTTGGCTGCAGGAAATCCCAGCATGCATTGCCTTCAGTACCTTGACGATGTAGTCTTTAGTCAGCAGGAACTTGCTGCTGTTGATGGACCCGTGAACCTTCCATTTGTCTTCTGTATTGTGCAGTCTAAGATGGGACAGTCAAACTCATTATCATGAACATGAATCTATGAGCTACACAGTCACTGTGAAGCTGCCCAACTCTAAAGACGATGCAATGATTTGCAGATCTCATAAAGTCATATTTTACTCACAGTCAGAAACATATCAGAGGTTTCAGCTGAGAAACTTTACAATGCAAAGAAAAAGCATCGGCTCATTTTAAACTTGATGGCAGGAACATGTCTCCTAGAAGTTGGGCCATGTTTCCCGCTGTGTAGTATTCCTCTGCTTTTAACAACAGTCTGTAACTTTACGTGACCCGAGGAGAGCAGCTGCCGTACTTTGGGAGAGGAACGCTCCTGGGTCTCCTTCGTTCTGTTTGTGAGTTTCACCATGCTCCAGATGTTCTCAGCTGGTAGGCCGGTTCACCACCTGCACTCTTCTGCTACGAAGCCGTGCTGTTGAAACGGATGCAGTCTGTGGTTTAGCATCACCCTGCAGAATTGTGAAGGCCTTCCCTGGATGGAGCATCTGTTGCTCTAAAACCTGTATATATCTTTCAGCATTGGTGGAGTCTTTCCAGATGTGCCAGCTGCCAGTTCCACTGATACAATCCCCAACCTATCAGAGACGCAGGCTTTGAACTGAGCACTGATAACGAGCGGGATGGTCCCTCTCCTCTTCATCAACCTGATTAGCTCCAAAATGTTCCTCCAGCTTTTCTTTCTAGCACCACTTCCTGTTCCAGCCTTTTGTTGCCCCCTCCAAACCTTTTCTATGTGCTGTTGTAAATAAAATAAGTCTGAGCCTTATGAGGTTTGCAGATCATTGCATTCTGTCTTTATTTACATCCTACACAGGGTCCCAACTTGTTTGGAGTGTAGGTTGTAATTTGCAATAAAGCAGATACACTGACCGATAGAGTCCTTGTGCTGCATCCAAACACATGTGAGCTTTCCTGATCCAGGACAGACTGTAGTCAGAGTCCAGAACCTGGCGAAGACTTCCTTTCTCACAGTACTCCATGATGATGAAGAACTGAGGGCTGGGTCCTACAGGCAGGCACGAGGACAACTTATTACAGGTTTGTCACTGTGTGTGTTTATCTGTGACGTTTTCACGTCTTTGTTGTTTTTGAATGTTCCCGATATCTCGGGATAGCGTGTAACAGACACTCTGGTCCACCGTGTGGATGCCACGCTTTGCCTCTCCTCCCTGATGTGGACGATCATGCTTAGGTTGCAGTACCAGCAGGGGGAGATGTATTTACTTGTAAATGTGTCAGTAGTGTCTGTTAGTTCCTGTTTTATCTTTAGGGTTAGCCCCTCATGTGGATTTCTGTTTTCATCCATCCTATTTTGTTTTTTGAACCCTCCTTATCTACATGTAAAGTGATGAACTGCATTTCCTGTGTCGGCTCTCGTTTTAATGCGCTGATGTTCTTTTTTCAGGTGTTTCTCTACGTTTGGCTCGACTACAAGTGCTCGTCCCAACAAATACCCAGCTCTGTGTTATTCACACGCTTCGGTCACTCACCGTCCTCATCCTGGATGCAGATACCAAACATTCGCAGGATGTTGGGCGACTCAAACTGCTTCATGGTGTCGACTTCCTTGTTGAAAACAGACTTCACCTCTCTGGATGTGGAAAAAAGGTTTGATGGCAGTGAATACAGCTGGACACTGCTGGAACAGCGTGTGTGTGTGTGTGTGTGTGTGTGTGTGTGTGTTTCCTCTGGCACAGACCCTGCGCTGGTGTTCATGGGGTTGACGTATCTCTTGATGGCCACGGGGAATCCCTGATATTCTCCTCTGTAGAGCTCGGAGCTCGCTGTTGTCTTGAAGGGCTTTTTGGGATGTTCATACTTCAGTTCATCTGCTTTAATCTGTCGGACAGCCACGTTACTGAAACTGGGCTTATTCACTGTAAACAAACCAGAAAAGATAAAGACACCCATTATAAACCCCACTTTGTCAAAGACAGGTCGGCGGTTTGTCAGTAAGTCTCCATTCACAGACTTGTTTAAGACACAACTCTCCGCAGGGTCATTCAGTGATGTCGTACTCACACATCTGTACCACTCTGTCCAGCTGTCTCAGTATGGTGTTGGTTTTCTCCTGCTGCTCCTTCATGTAGTCCATTAGCACTGAAGAACGGAGAGAAAGACAAACTGTGAATCTGGTCCAAACTCTTTCATGGCATTGATTATAAGTGGGAGGTACGCGCTGTGGAAACCCTGAGAGGAACACAATCAGCTTTGGTGAACAAGGATCAAATCACTAAAGAGCTCTGCTTGAACGTCTCCAGAGCCAAATTCAGTTTCTCCTCACATTTGCTCATCTCCGTGTTGTCCTCCTTCCCGTCGATTTCGTCTTCTTTCTCTCTCTGTTTAAACACCTCGTGCAGCATCTTCTTCTGCTCTGCTTGCAGAGCTAGACACAGGAGCTGGTAGGCGTCGTTGAGCCGCTCGCTCACCGTATCAAACTCGTCTCCGTGGCTGCCCGATTTCAGGATGCGCTCCACCAAGTTGGCTGCAGTGTATTTTTCAATAAGCTTCTGCGCTGAATCCAGAGTTAGGGTCAGCTCCTCGAGGGCTTTCTCTACCTGTGGAGAGAACTCTGTGATGGACTTCACCACCTCCTCGAAGGCTTTGACTCGGACCGAAATCCGCTGGCACCGCTTTTTGTTGGCCTTCACGTTTTCAGCCAGGTTGTAAATCCCTGAGGCGGCGGACCAGATGGGCTCTAAAGCATCCATGATGAGCTGAAGAGAGAGAGAGGACTGTTTAGAACAGGAAATGCAACACATCCCTCCCTCGCCTTGGAGGTGATCGGCTGAATGTTTGATGAAGTTAAAGCGTAAAAAGCAACAGTCGAATTCAGGGTTGTGTTCATCAAAGAAAGCGAGTCTTTTGTCCCGTTTCTCCCATCTCCTCCAGCTGCTCGCGGCAGACAGCCGCCTCACCCTGAGCCTGTTTCTGCTGGAGGTTTCTTCCTGTTAAAAGGGAGTTTTTCCTTCCTGCTGTTGCTAAGTGCTTCCTCATATGGGTTCATCAAATTGTTGTGCAGATGTAAGCAAACCACTTATCGGTGAGATTAAAGAGGAAAAATACATCTTCTGTTTAACTCTGGAGCGAGCTAGTGCATCAGGTTGTGACATCGCATGAGCTCATTGAGATGATACCACAGTGATGCCATCAAAGCTGAGGGTGAGCCAATGAAATTCTACAGTGTGAGTGTTTTTTGGCCCGACATGATCCCAATAAAGATGTCAATAAGTGTGCTTATTGTGTTTCTTGACTTACGGCTTGTCTAACATGGCGTCTGTTCGGTGCTGTGGTGGGAGGAGCCAAAGGTTGAGCCGTGAAACTGTGTGCATGCATAGAAAATACTAATAGCAAAAAAGTTTTTAACCTCATTTTGGTCAGCACTGAGTTTTTAAGCAGCCAGTGTTTAACTGGTGACTCTCCACATTTAGTGAACACTCGTGGCTCTCTTCTCATTCACTGGGACAGAGGCGTCAGCTTGTTTGTCAGATAAACCGAAGTGAAGAAAGTCAGAGTTCCTCAACAGGAAGACAGCCTGCAAGCCAAACTACGACACAGGATATGACAAGTACCAAAACAAGGAAACACACATCACCCTCCAAACGGCCCACCAAGTGATGACACAAATCAAACTCCAAAGTTCCTCAAAACCAGTAACCATGCCAACGTTCACATGATGTAGAAAGCAGTAGTTTTGGTACCTGCTGCCATGCTCTGTGGCATCTTTTGGATTTCTAAGTTTTGTTTATCGGTTCCTTCTTTCAGTTTACCCTGCCTCCCCGTGTACTGACAACTCTCCATCTGTCTGTTATTTCCTGTTTTATTTTGGTAATCTCTATCTCATATGTTTAGTGTTCACTTTTACTTTCCCTAGTCTTGTTCCCTGATGTTCCCTGAGGTTCCCTTTCTCCCTGATGGCCTTGTGTGTGTTAATAAGACGTTTCTCTGTAGCTCTCTGTCGTCTCATCCTGTTTCCCTCAGTCAGTCTCCTTCCCACTGTTATCCCAGCCTTTGTTATGTGTCTGCTTCAGTTGGGTCGATTACCTCACCTAGAATAAAAAGTCATTTTCAGTTGAAGCCTGCACACCCATCAATCTGCATTTGGAGTCCTCATCCACCATCTAACCTGAGACCTTTCCTCTCAAAAGAAAAGTCTGAAATTACAGTCTCAGTGTCTTAACCGCTCATGGGTTTATCCTTCCCTCATCCTCCACGATGCCTCTGCAGCTGCCTCTCAAAGACAAAACAAAACCTCAGAAAACCCACCAAAGGTGATCCACACACAAAAAAATCACCAAGATCAGGAAACCTTTTAGGTACGTTTTCAAACGAGCGTCTTAGCTGAGTCCGCAACGAGGAGAAAAAGCACAAAGACGGTTTACCTGTGAGATAAAGTCTGCTCTTCTTCACATGTTAGTCTGCTGTTCAAGCACCGCAAAACATGAAGCGCCTCTTCAGTCTGCTGCTCTGCTCTTTGCTTCCCGTTTCTGTCTGTCAGTTAAAAGGCGTGCCTCCAATAGTCAGTTTGATCGTGGAAGCAGAAACAGTGTAAAGCTGCACTTTATCCACACACTCCCTCGGTTTTCCATCGTGGAAATGTGTCCTTTAATAGTCCTCCAGTGTGGCTGAATTCAAACAATTCTGCCAAAAAAGAAACTAAACCAAAGCAAGCATCTTCCCCATCTCAGTGTGAACAAGTAGATTCACACTCACTGAAACACTTTTAAACCAAATCAGAATCTCCAACAAGCCAATGCAGGAGTGCCCTACACGTTCACGTATAGATTCATACATATATACACACATGTAGAGTAGCTATGTTTAGTATTTTGCAAGAAACAGTATTTTACTTCTAAAAAAACTCATCCACTCCAAGTGTAGACTGTATATAGACTGTATATAAACTGTATATAAACTGTATATAAACTGTGTATAAACTGTATATAGACTGTATATAAACTGTATATAAACTGTATATAGACTGTATATAAACTGTATATAAACTGTATATAGACTGTATATAAACTGTATATAGACTGTATATAGACTGTATATAAACTGTATATAGACTGTATATAGACTGTATATAAACTGTATATAAACTGTATATATAGTGACCTCAGTGAGTCTTCTGTGCTGCTACTTTCCTGTCTTAGTAAAAAAAGAAGAACAATGCTTATTTTGTAATTTATGGTCACACTCAGAGTCAGAGCGCCGTTTTACAGCAGGACAGCCATAAGCTGTGCGTGCATATGACAGATCTGTTCACCACGATGTCACCCATCGGTTTGCAGTCCTGTTTTTGAGCTGAGCGTTTAAGACTTTGTCACGTTATGGCCAGGTCAAAACAACAACAACAAACAAACAAAAGGTCATTTTATGTGTTTTATGTGTTATTTATTTTTTGCATAATTCGCTGCAGTGATCAGCTGATTGCCCAAAATGAACAACCATTTTCGATCACAAGGTGACCTGAAACCAGTGATTGAGGCCTTGGCTAGGGCTGTTTTCACAGAAACACCTCCACCACAGGAGTCCCGCTCTGACGGCACATGTGAGTCACTTCCACATCAGCTTGACTTTTCAGACGGCCATCTTTGATAAAGTTCTCCCTTCAAAGGCAGCTGTGGGCTCTCACCTGTACATCTCCCACTCTTTGCAGCAGCTGACGCTGGGGGGCCTTAGCTGAGCAGTGGGACAGTGGGCGTTTTGTTTAATAGTAAAAAAGAAATCCCTCTGGTGTCTTTTCATGCACTGTGTCTGGGGTGGGTGTGGCTGCACACTGCGCTGCTTCTGGGACAAACAGGAAGCAGGAGCTACTTTCATTTTCATGTGGCAACAGCACACTCCTGTGAAGAAGCGCACACTTTATCTCAGAGGTAAACTGTCTTTGTGCATTTTCTGCTTTTTGCTCACAGCTGGTCTTTTTCACACTCTTTTTTTGCTTGTTCCTTTTTTGATGAGCATTCAACTCTATCAATGAATCAGCAGGTGTTTGGTGAAAAAGTGATCGTCCGTATTTAAACGGCAGAAAATGACTTGTTGGCAATAACATGTGATGTATTCAGAGCTGAACTGGGACAAAAAAAACAAACTGGGCGCTGGTGTTTTTGCTCCAGGTGGCACACCGGTGATGTAACAAACTAGCAGCTGACGCGTTAACGCTGCTCCCCCCTGGAACTGAGAGGTGACGGTTCGCCCCCTGGCTCCAGATTATGCATGCATGCATGTCATTTAGTTTGATGAGAGATGCTGGAGCAGGTTTGATCAGATTGCTACAGATGTTGTTGGGTCAGCGGCTCACGGTCAAAGCTGCCATTCACTTGACCTGAATCCTTGAATCTCTCCTTTCCTAATCATGCGTGTGTTCATTTCACCTTCCTCGTGTCTTCCTCACTTCCCCACAGCTGGAGCAGCTGCAGCCTGCTGTGGCTCCATAGCGGGTATGGGCTGGGAGGCCTGCTTTTACTACTGATCACGGTGCAGCCGCTAACCTGTTGTTCATTCACACATTGTTCAGCATCTATTTTTAGTTTCTATTGTTTTCTCAGGTTTTCAGCCACTGAGTGCACAGCGAAGGTAGGGGGAGGGGCCTGTCGCATTAAGACATTTCATTGGACAATGAACAAATGAACCAATGCGATGCTGTAAGGGCTCGTAGGCGGTCTGTCAGGTTACCTGACCAGCTCTGAACGTGTCCCTCAGGAATGATATCAGTTCATCTGAGCTCCAAACAATGTTCCTCTCACAAGAAGCCACAATCAGTTTTTGGCAAAGTGACTTTTGAATATATTTATTTATCCAGTTAAAGTGTGTAAAGTCTCACTGACGTGAAACATGTTCTTTAAGAGAGACCTGGAATAGAGGGCAGCAGAAACTACAGCAGTCTAACAATAGCTCTGTGGAGATATCTGAATCCGCCAGCACAGGACTGGTTATAATGTAGGTGCAATAACGCAGTCACTGTAACAAAGGTCATTTCTTTATCTTGTCTATCTACGTTGTCTACTAAAGACATTACACATAACAAACTCTGGGACCCCCGCAAAATCCGTGAAGTAGAAACCATATGTTTATTTTATTATTTTTGCATATTTTAAGCCATAAAAACCCCTCCCCACACTCTTATAAACCCTAATATCCCCCTGTTATTATTTTAGACTAGAAAATGCTTATTCAATCACAAAATAATTAATCTCTAAAAAGATAAAAATACACGCGATGTAGTGAGTCCACGAAAGACAAATCTGTGTGATTAGTGTGTGTGGATCAACTCTGGGACGTAATCCAACATCTGTCTTTGTCTTTGAGAGGTAGCTGCAGAAACATGAAGGTGTGATGGACGAAGGGGGAATAGACGGAGTGTCTTACTGAGACTTGAGAGGAAAGACTAAAAAACTTCTGGGTTTGTTACACACCATGTAATATTGTCATAGTTGCTGGCTTTGGTCCCAGGGTTTGAACTAGGAGCTCTGTCATTTGGGAGCAGCTCATAGTAGAGCTACTCTTTCACATTAAAAGAAGCCAGTTGAATTCATTATGAAGCTTCCTAGACCCTCCTGAAGGGGAGAAGCATTGATGGATGTGTTTTGATTTGTTGCATTTCCTGTTCTAAACAGTCCTCTCTCTCTCTTCAGCTCATCATGGAAACTGTAAAGCCCATCTTGTCTGCTGCCACAAAGATCTACAACCTGGCTAAAAAGGTGAAGGTCAACAAAAAGCGGTGCCAGCGGATTTCGGTCCGAGTCAAAGCCTTCGAGGAGGTGGTGAAGTCCATCACAGAGTTCTCTCCACAGGTAGAGAAAGCCCT